>JACEGR010010349.1:0-19531 GCA_014170235.1 Listronotus bonariensis
CCCATCTAAAAGTTAGTTCATACAGAAGCGAATAGCAAATTGCGAAAGCGAATATTTGGCCAGAAAATTCGCGTTTTTTTATCATGTTCATACCGCTGCGAAATTCGCCGAAGTTCTAGAGATACTTCATTTCCACTAGGCAACAAAATAGGCTACAATTCTATATTGTTTATACTTCGGTGGTGACGCTACGCTTGGGTACTTTTGAGATTTTCCTATTTTTTTATAATATAATATTTTTCTTTTGTAATAAATAAAGAATACATGGCATTTATTTGGCAACAAAGACTTAATTATTAATTCAAATTATAAAAAAAAACAAAATACTTATAAAATATACGGTCTTATAACTGAATGTCTGATCCTAGTTATATTGCAATTTTAGTCCTATTTATTAGTTTATAGTATTTTATTCATATATTTTATATTATTTTTTAAATTTTATAGTGTTTATTTTAAATTGTTGTTTGTTTGTAAGTTTTTTTATAAAGTTGTTTATTTTTATTAATATTATTATTATTATTATTTTACTCAAAATGACGTACTGATTTTAAGCTTTTAGATACCTACTAGAAATTAGATTTTATTGCTTAAAGCTTTGTTAACAAGAATTTTTTTCTTAACAACAATAAAGCGTATTTTGCCTTTGACTTTATTATTCCAAGTTGGTCGCTTTCCAAAATTTGATTTTTGAAGAAAAATCTGAAGTAACAGATATAAAGTCGTTATTATTTTCTTTTCTATTTGATCTAATTCTCTTTCTATTACTCGTTTGATGGCCTTTCCATCTAACGCTGGCTTATTTAAAGCTCCTACCATTTTTTTCTTATCATTAAATGAAATATTTTCATCTAAGAATGCTAAGAAAACATTTTCAGAATTTAAATACCATAAATTGTTTTTCATTTCCAGCTTAAGATATACTGTTGTCTATGTCTATGTCTAATATATTATTATTTCTTTCCAAACCTGGAGGTCGCAATATGTAGCCTTTTATGCCGAAACTGCAGTAGTCTAGGCTTTTATATAAATAATAACTAGAAACAGGCGTATTTTCGTAATAGCTGATTTTTCCTTTTGAGTTTGTTTAAATTGATCTTAAAACAAAAATTATTTTTAAGCGATAAATAGCATTTAACATCCAACATGCATGATAAAATATCACATTTGATGGTTTAAATAAAGCAACATTAGTATGGATAAGGAGAGCATTGTTACATTAAAAAATTTAAATTAATAATTAAACTGTACAACTATTTTAAAAATATGGTGTCGACAAGGAAAATATAAAATATCCGTTTACAAAAAACTTTTTAATAATAAAAAAGTTTTTCATATGGTACAAACTTAAGTAGACACGCTGTATAAATAAATAAATGAGTCTAAACAGTATATATTCCATTAATCTGAAAATTTGAGAATAACACAAAGGAAACAGAGGGCCACAAAAAACGCGTCAGTTTGATATTTTTGAGCGTGGCTATTTTTTTATTTTAAAGAAAATATTTCAGGGATAACGTAAAATATCTAACCGATACGACCGGTACGATTTCCACAAGCCGAAATATTAATAGTATTTTTTGACATATATAGATGTCTATAACCACTTGATGCCATGGATGAAAATATATACATTGTTTAACATTATTTTTTTCTTATCATTATAAGCTTTGCAACCCAATAGGTCTCTATGACGCACAAGTAAATCTTTATTTAGCATGGTAAGCTCCCCTACTAAAAATAATAAATAGTAAAAATATAAATTTCTTTTATTTATTTATTGTCAAAAAATGCTCAAAATTCGGGCCTCTAGAATACACCCTTGCAAAAATATCGTATTTATTTATTATCCTTTTTATTTTAGGTTACAAAAAGGTTATTAAGGGTGTTACCGGAAAATTTAAATCTGGAGAATTAACAGGAATCTTGGGTCCATCTGGAGCTGGAAAAACATCCTTACTAAATATTTTAACTGGATATCAGTAAGTAAAATGACAATTAATAGTTATTTTTGTACCAAGTAAAGCGTAAAATAGCACTTTTACGCCCGCGACTGAAAGTTGTTGCTCCGTGAGGACAACAATCAGCCGTGGGCGTAAAAGTGCTTTACGCCAGAGGTGCAAGCAATATTTTTGTACGACTGAAATTAATATACAATCATTATCCTGACATTTTTATTATAAACTTTTAATTTAAGTCTAATCAAAAAGGTGATTACTTGCGAAAAAAGTTTTCAGTTAAAAATATGGTTGACGACTTAAACGATCCGGAATGGCATCTAGATAAAGAAGTATTCTGGATGTTTTCTGAAAAAAAAAACAAAAACAATAGTTATAAACAGCCATTAGCCAAAAACTTCTTGGAATTGTAACTCCAATGTGTAATTTTATATTGAATAGTTGAAGCTGGCTTCAAACCAAAGCGGCTTTGACGCAAATTCCAAGCCTACGTGTTTATTTCTGTGGCTTGAAAATCGATTAAAAATCGAGCTCAAGCACATTTCAGGCCAGCCTTATACGCATGAGGGAGTTTTGCATCCAACTTCACAGTAGACTTTAAATAAAAACAAACTCACTTTTTAATTCGTCCCGTTATGTATGCTGTTGATGATGTGAGCGTGTTTTAAATTCTTTTACCTGTTTTTTGATTTATATTTTTTAAAGAAATATCAAAATCATAAATGCAATTGACACTGTTGACGTTCGTAAAAGAATCCATTTGAAGTTAGGCAGTTATTAATCCCGCTTGAATCGTTTATATCGTGTTTTTAAACCGGCTTTAGTGAAGTCAACCCTATTTATTTTTGGGCTTGGCTTTAACAATTTAAATCACTTTGAAGCGCGTTTAATCGCTTTTTTAAAGCCATTAACTCAAGCTAGCTTCAACTATTCGATGTAGACGTAGTCAATATTTATATTTTTTATTTAACATTGAAAATCGGCATTCGCGCGGCGGTTTCGGCATGCCTGCGAGCAAAGGTTATATTTAATGTTTTTTATGCAATTATTTATTAATTTGAAAATTAAAAAAAGATTAGTGTCATCTAGACACTTCAAAAAATGTTTTATTACGACAATAAAAGTTGTATCAACATTGTTGAAAAGGTTATTTATTTATCATAAAAGGCGGTCTAAACGTTTAAATATTTGATCTAAAATTCTGTTTTCTTCGTGGAGCTCATCTCATTTAGCTACTTATTAAAGTAATGCTAACATGTTTTTTTTTAAGTTTATTATTTTGGTCACTAAAATTCTTTTAGGTTCACATTAGTTAAACAAAATTATTTTTTTATTAAACAAATTACCAAAATAATAAACTTAAATACACATTTTTTGCATACCTTTATTAAGTGCCTCAATACGAAGAGCTCCACGTACGAAAAATCCAAAGACCAATTATTTAAGTTATTTTTCCTACGACCACAAGTGAAAATAGTAAATAGCACACTGTTTTCATGCATAGAAAATGCCTTATATCACACTAGTGTTGCAAAGTAGTCATCAGCTGTCATCGCTGTCATTGTTATTTAAAATAAATTTGGAGTTATCAGGCTGTTAATGGGATTTACTTTGAAAAAGCCATGCAATATTTTTTTAATGAGGACCTTTTTAATTCTTAAATGATAAAAAGCGACTAGGTAGGTGATTTTTGATATTAAAAGATTGGTAAAAACAGTATAATATATCACAGTAAGGAAAAGTACATTGCACCCTAGTGATGCAAAGTTTTCAATTGTTTTCTTATTTTTTCCGTGAAGACAAACAACTTTTATTGTTTTTTTGGTGAATAACTTGTGGTCGTAGGAAAAATAGTGTACTTACTTGTGTGAAAATCACTTTCTTACACGCGTGGGTTTGTCAACAATATTCCCACTCGTGTGAATTAAGTCATTTTCCACCCTTGTAATGTAATATACTAAAGTGTAAGTTCTGGTTAGAATTTTGAATTTTTAAAACTTTTTAGGGGTTTCTTTTGACGAGTCTACCACAGTATTCCTACCACCATATATGGAAGCGGCGCTTTCACCCAGCTTGTCAATGTCAAATGTTTCGGGTGTCGGACTGGGCGAACACATCGTTTTTTTGTCGGATAAGTTTTCCACAATGTTTTACATGCAGTTTTTAATCATTGTGCCAAAAATCGTAAGGGTCACAGTCACGAAACCCGCCTAGTCCGATACCCGAAACATGTGTTTGAGCCTTATAGTTTCATTACTGTTACCCTTACTATTTTAGGCAAAATGTTTAAAATTTGCCTTTAAAACATTGTCGTAAACTTGTCCGACAAAAAAGTGACGCGTTCGCCCAGTCTGACACTCGAAACATTTGACATTGACAGCCTGAGTTAAAGTACCGCTTTTACATATGGCGTTATGAATATTCGTGGTAGACTCGTCAAAAAGAACCCCCTTAAAAGGATTTAAAAGTGTTCTTATAATGAAGTCCATTTCATTACTGGTCAAGGGACTATTTAAATCCAAAGAAGGCTAGGTACATTTTTTCACAATATTTGTAATGTAAGACCTACGATTAGGTAAAGTGACTTGTCCACATATATAACAGAACATGTCTTGGTCGTTTTTCTGTTCATTATAAAATCAGGAACGGTCGCACTCAGATCAATAACAAACACTTTTATTCTATTTTATTTTTTTCTTGGTCTTGGTCCCTTCAGGT
The DNA here is from genome assembly GCA_014170235.1 of Listronotus bonariensis. Lineage (NCBI taxonomy): Eukaryota > Metazoa > Arthropoda > Insecta > Coleoptera > Curculionidae > Listronotus > Listronotus bonariensis. Next base: position 4,677 of record JACEGR010010349.1, read on the forward strand.
CCAATCCACCAGCTCTTTCTCTTCCGGACTATGCTTTTCAGGGCTTCGTCGACGGAAAATCTGGATAATCGAGCTCGTAGCTCCCAGAAATTCCAAAAAGAAAAGAAAAATAATTCTACAATCAAAGCAATGCATAAATTGTCGGCTGTCAAACCAAGAACTGCTACTGGTGCTACGTATAATTTTCACTTTTATTACTAACAGTTCTCTTGGCACGCCCATCTATTTTCCGCCATTGAAGAAATACCTCGTGTTCACTACCAAACAGGAGACCATCAGCTTCTAGAAATATTTGCTCACAGCGCTTATCTCCAGAAGAATGATGCCGTCAATTTAGCGTGAATCTTTCCTTAATCCCCGAAGGTAAAAACGTCCGTACGGCACCTCTAACCGCCACCCCGGGAAGAACTTTGTAGTCCTCTATGCACGTTCGCACTGTCCGGAGGTTAAGAAAAAGTGTTATACAACAAACACTTCCCATATAACATTTTTTGGCGTTGTACATTTAATTTACTGGCATTGCCAACACTCTTTAATGGCAAGGCATTGGCAAAAGGTATCAAAAAGACGCGAAAGTGGGCAATTGGCCGTTATTAGGCCACGTGTTGCAGATAAAGTGATGGCATTCGTCATTAATAAGTTATTGGCAAAAAATGCGTTTAAGATGATAGCATCCATCATTAATAAGTTATTGGCAAAAAGATAACAAAAAGACGAAAGTGGGCAAATGCAGATACCTAGTCCCAAGCGGCAAGCTGACGTCTTATTGACGAAAATTGTCGTATATACTTTTTTTAAAAGCTAAAATGATGCGATATTTTATTTGAAAATTAAAATAGGAAAAAACTCCTTACTGCATGCATTTTCCTTGCAATGCAAAGTACCATCTCTCGGAACACTGTCCAACTTGGAGATGACGATTTTTCACTAGCCGAAGATATTTCTTTCAAAGCTAAGTGAAATCACCTACCGCAGATCGCTCTCGAATTATTTTTGTTTAATGGGTACGGTTTAGACGATAAAAAGCGAAGATATTGCAGAAACGTAGTAGTTTATTGTCCATTACGCCATCTATCGGTATGTCAAAAAAACTATTAAATATATATAATAATTTTTATTAACACGTCTTTAAAACTTTTAATAAAGTTTTAAACAAAATGTTTACAGCTCCTAACAGTCTACTTTATTATCTTGCCTTCTCGACTAGCCATCACCAATTAATCACACAACACACACTTATTAGGTAATGAATACATTTAATAATGTCTATTAAAAACTCTTTTCTTTAAAAAAGAAACTAAAAAGCTAGAAAACTACGTAGAAAATAAATGCACAAAGCGGTCACCAAAAATGGCAATAATTCATCCAACAAAATTTTGACCTCAAAAAATCGCAGACCAGAATCTATAGTCACTAATAAATATGTTTCTTTTAATTTCAGAAAAACTGGGGTTGAAGGTGTAATCCGATGCACCAATGGACTTCAAACCGAAAAAGGAGCAAGACAATACAAAAAAGAGTCATGTTACATTTTACAGGATGATCACTTAACGGCATATTTTACAGTTCATGAAATAATGTACTCGACGACACAACTGAAAATTGATGGTCTCGTGAAAGATGAAATTAATTATTTGGTAAGAATTAATTGAATCAATAAGGAAACATAATAGTATAGCAGGTAGCAGACTTGGGTCGTATTCGAATACTCAGTATTCTGAGTAGTATTCAGAATACATTTTGCCGGTATTCGAAAACATATGTGTGTTCGGTTTTCGGCAGAATATTTTTTGGTTAGTATTGAGGAGTGTGTATTCGAATACTAATACATTTGTAGGAGTGGTAAAAGAAATCATTTTTACGTAAAACATAAATGGAAAAAGCCGCCGGACGACGGTTTTCTTCTTATAATTGATCAAAAATGCCGGCGGCCGATTAGCCAGTGCCTAACTTAAAATACGACATTTCCTCCCGAATAAAATTTGTATCCTGCTTGTGGACATGATCCTGTGGGTAAAAAAAGTCAGCTGGCTGTATGTTGGGGAAAAAACATGTAAGTTGATAAATTTCAATTGGCAATTGATTCTTCCTACGTTACACCAGAAAACAACTACTATGTAGTATCTTCTTTGGTTACACCTTCAGGGCACCAGCTGACAAGTACTCCACCAGAGACAAGAATGAGACGAGCAACTAAATGTAAATAAATTATCCGAGAGAGAGATAGCTGCTGGGCCTTCCTTGTCTGTCTTCAAGGCAGGTAAACGCAAATGGCGCGTGAATCGACTTTCTCGTTTGCCCGCCAAATTCAAATTATATAGCTGTGCTATTTTTGCCCTTAATGTTAGGTACTTGTTTTTGTTTCCTATTAATATAAAATATTGGGGTTTAGTTCAATAATTACACACACCTTATTAAAAATGTCATTTATTTGGTTTTTATAAAGATTTTTTCTTACAGATAACCATGTCAATATTACCTTAAATTATCTGTTGAAAAGCACAAATTTAATATATACATTGTGATCACTAATAAAAGTCAATATTCAAAGTCCAGTTAAGTGTAAAAACCACGAAACACAATAAATCACAGAAAATGTAAACAAACTGTCCAAACAAATCGGCCATTAAAAATATCAAACACAAATATCGATTAACATTTCGGCATGACTGCCTGCGACAATGTTGTCAAGTTAAAAATATTCGATTCATGGTATATTTTCTTTCTCTTAATTAGATGTGAGCCAAAAAAGGACATTACAGTTTACATGCAGAAATTGTAAACAACTTGGCAACCAGGGCAAAGCGATGATTGCTCCATCTACGATAGCCTGCCATGATGAAAGACAAAGCCATATTTTTGGAACTTGCGTTAAACCAGAAAGAGATAAATACAATGGACAAATTGTTAGGACCAGTTACTCGTCTCATTGTTGTCTCTGAATCCACCTAGATATAGCCAGCTATCTTCTTTATTTATTAGCAGTAACACATACATTATCATCTGATGAAATTTTCAGTTGAGAGGAAGTGACTGAAAACACATATATATTTTTCATGTTCGTGTGACCAGCTGACGTATAATCCACCACTTTATGGGTAATCAGCTGACTATTTTGTTTCTTAAAAATATTGAGCCAACTATAATTTAATATTACCAAAAATACCTAGATGTTTTTTTACGTGCGTGGGGGTTACTACTGCTCAAATCACCCTCGGCGTTGCAGCTGTCGCTCACAACGATACATGTACAACTCTACTGAATCATTTTACAAGTTATCGACTGAGAGAAAATTGGTCATGAATACATACACATACATTATCTGTACAAGGTGGCGCCTTTTCGTTGAGCTTGCAGGGTACAGCGAAAACTAAAAAGATAGAATAAATCTGATTGCGCAATCACGATTTCAGTATTTCAAACAAATTCAATGGTAAAAGTAAATCGTGGCTAAGTTGATTTGTTTTGGAGATACAGAGTGTTTTTTAAATTTAAGTGTAAATTGAAAATTTTAAGGGATTTTCGGGTAGAATTCAGTGGCGTACCTACTTTTTTTTCATTGCCTTTTATTTTAAAGTTATAACACAAAGTCGGTTTTTTTTTAACTGGAACACACTGTATATTTTATTTTCAATAGAAAGGTCGCCGTAAAAGTCGTAAGGAAACATCATATTTGAAATATTTAATTTGTCATAGCTTATATATAGCCATCTTGAGGAGTTCGATAATAAAATGAAATTTTTTAAATAAAACACCCTATATATTTTATCACCATTAAAAACAAATTTTAAAAACCTTTAAGAATTTACCACATTTGAAATGATTTTCTCTAACCGTTTCGGAAATATGAGCTTCCAATTCTTAGTGCGTATATCTACTATTTTTTAGATTTATATAATTATATTTCCAGAACTATAAGAGATAAATAAATTAAATGTGATATTTTGTTAAACCTCTTTGGAATATCTACGCAACGGTAATATAATATACAGGGTGAGGATTTTAAAGTGTTACAATGCGATATCTCTAAAATGTGTTGCACGATTTTAACAAAAGTTGGTATGGGTAACAAGTAGCAAGGGGGACATACTCTGACGTAGTACTTAAATTTTTACCCCTCCAGTTTTTGACGGGTGGGGGTAACTTCAGAATTTTAAATGGAAAGGTGTAGTTTTTTCTATGAAATTTTAATCAGCATAAAAACTACATAAGTGTACAAAAAATTACTTCATTTGCTTTACGGGTTGCATACTTATCAATAATCAACTTTTATTTTAAAAATTTTAGTTTATTCTTCGTCAAAAATTATGTATGTAAGCAGAAAATTGTTGCATTTGGTTGGCATTTGGTAGTTACTTAGGTTACTGTCAAGTAGTGACATTTGTGTCAAAAATATCTCTAGTCTCTCTTCAGATCTCTTCAGATATGGAGCAAAACAACGACATTGAGATCAATATGTTATTAATTTTGGGTGAATGTAGGAAGAATTACCGGGAAGCTGCACAATTGTGGGCTGTCAGGTTTCCTGCTATTCCTAAGTCCCACATGGCATTTAAGAGGCTGGAAGACCGAGCTCGCAATACTGGAAACCTTCGTGCCAAAAAGAGAATTCGGCGACGAACTAAAACCAGTGAAGACATGGCCGTTGGAATTTTGGGCGCCATTAATTTAAATCCCCACGTTGGTTCCAGAGAACTTGCTCAAGATTCGGGAATGTGTCAAAAATCAGTACTAACTATTTTACATTCCTACAATTTTCACCCTTATCACGTTAGTCTTCACCAAGAACTGTACGGCGAGGATTTTCAAAATCGAGTAAAATTTTGTACCTGGTTAAGGATGAAGATTCAATAAAATCATGCTTTTTTAACACAAGTGATTTTTTCTGATGAGGCTACGTTTACTAATTGTGGTCAGGTAACTATTTATTTGCCACTAGGATATTTTTGCATTTGGTATTGCAATTCGCATTAATTTTCTGCTTTTAATTTAAGGTCAATAGACACAATATGCACTATTGGGCAGCTGAAAATCCACACTGGATTAGGATGGTGCCAAATCAGCATCCTTGGTCAGTGAATACCTGTGTGTGGTATTGTTGCAGACAAAGTAATTGGCCCACATTTTTTTGATGGCCCACTAAATGGGGAAATGTACAATAACTTTTTAAATAACAATTTGCCGCAGCTTCTAAATGACAATGGAATTAGGCAAGAAGAAGTGTGGTTTCAGCAAGATGGTGCTCCACTACACTTTGCGCGGCAAGTACGAGATTCTCTGAATTACATATTTGGAGACAGGTGGATTGGGCGAGGTGGTCCTGTAAACTGGCCTGCTAGATCTCCTGATCTGACCCCCTTAGATTTCTTTCTATGGGGATTTATAAAACAAAAGTTATGGCTACAGCACCAACCACACCAGAAAACATGAAAAACCGTATTCGACAAGCTTGTACATTAGTAACTGTCGACATGTTAAATCGTGTGCGCAACTCCTGTCAAAAAAGAATTTTGAAATGTTTAGAAGTCAACGGAGGCCACTTTCAACACCTTTGAAGCATAACCAGCGTTAATTTTAAATATTCTAATTAATTTATTGTTTCGTTTATTATTTCCTTAAAAATTCGTTACTAGGCAACCAGTAAAGCAAATGAAGTAATTTTTGTACACTTATGTAGTTTTTTATGCTGATTAAAATTTCATAGAAAAAACTACACCTTTCTATTTAAAATTCTGAAGCTACCCCCACCCGTCAAAAACTGGAGGGGGTAAAAATTTAAGTACTACGTCAGAGTATGTCCCCCTTGCTACTTGTTACTCATACCAACTTTTGTTAAAATCGTGCAACACATTTTAGAGATATCGCATTGTAACACTTTAAAATCCTCACCCTGTATAGAGAGTGTTTCGTTAAAAAAAATCCGGATGATGGCCATATTTCCGAAACTATTAAAAATAGATATAATAAATGTGGTATTTTTTATAGCTTTTAAAAAACCCAATTTTGTGTTATAACTTAGATAAAAAGCAAATGGAAAAAATATAGGTATGCCACTGAATTTTATGGAAAAGTCCCTAAAACTTTTCTATTTACGATTTTTTACTATCTCTACTATCAAGCGAGTTACGAGTGCCTGACCAAATTGACAAAATTTGAAAAACACTGTATCTCCAAAACGATTCAAGTAAGCCATGATTTATTTTTACCATTGAGTTTGTTTCAAAATTGAAGTCGAGATTGCGCAATCAGATTTGTTCTATCTCTTTTAGTTTTCGCTGTACCTTGAAAGGTCAATAAAAAGGCGCCATCCTGTATTATTATTATAAAGAGGTAAAGCTTGTAATTTTATTTGTTTGTTTGTTTGTAGCCGCTAGTCTTTAGCTTTCAATCAGAAAGCACGCTATATTTTATTACAATTAAACAAAGAGTTTTGAGAAAATAATGGCATATGTATGTCAAGTCAGCGAAAATATACAGGGTGTTTTCTAATTGCGGTTAGAAAATTTATAGGGTGTATTCTTAAGCCAATTTTATAAAAAAGTTCATATATACATAGGTCCGAAAATGCTTTGCTTCTAAGATACAGGATGATAAACTTTAAAAATAAAATCGGGTTTTTAATAATTTCTTAAATATGCTTTTTATTCTAAACACATTTTAATTAGGGAAAGCAGTGGCGTCGTGAGACACATATTAGCTAATATTATTGACAAAAAATGTACGCCACTGACTTTTTTGCAACTTTATATTTTTTTCGGATGAAACGCCTTAAACATTTTACTTTCTTGTGTCTTTATACTTTAAGGTAGCTGCATAGTTTTCCAAAAAAATAATATAAAATCCCCTAAACTGCATATTCCTTGAATATACAATGGCGTTTTTTATATTTAAGTGTTATAACTCTTTAATACAAAATATGTAACAACAGAAAATCCTGGAAATTAAAAATTTGAGGACCTATGTGCGGGTCGACTAGTTAGTTTATAAAAGATCATGGAGACAAATGCTAATTAACTTTTTTTTCCAGGTAGACGCAATTTTAACAACCCTTGGTCTATTCAACCAAAAGAAGACTCCTTGTGGAAATTTATCTGGTGGACAAAGAAAACGATTATCAATTGCTTTAGAACTCATAGACGATCCTCCAATTATGTTTTTAGATGAACCTACAACGTAAGTTTTGTTTTTATTAATCTTAAGAAAAATACTATTATTTATTTAAACTTATTCAGGGTGACCACGCAATGCTTTTAGATAAAAACCATTTTTAACATATGAATAAACTGAAAGTAACCAGGTTTGGCATATGGTATATACGGTCTTACAAAAAACTTTGTTAAAGACTCTCTAGTTTTCTTTCTGATCGACGTAGAACAGTTATTGTGGATGGTCACTCTTCTAAGTTTTTACCAAATTAATATACTTTGTGATATACGTTATGATGCATTCTAATGATTGTGTTCATGCCTTGACGTCAGCCAGAACAAAAAACAGCTGTCATCGCTGTCATTTTGTTATTTAACGTAAATTTTGATCAGTCTGTTAATTGGAATTACATTGAAGAAACCATGCAATATTTTTTAAGTGAGAACCTTTAAAATTCTAAAATAATAAAAGTTATACAAAGCTACTAGGTAGGTGATTTTTGATATATATATATATATATATATATATATATATATATATAATATATATATATATAATATATATATATATATATATATATATATATATATATATATATATATATATATATATATATATATATATATTATATATATATATATATATATATATATATATATATATATATATATATATATATATATATATATATATATATATATATATATATATATATATATAGTTTGTATAGTTTGGTAAGTAGAAATCTTGATTCTCAATTTATTACTCTCACAGGGGTAAAATATATATATATATAGGAAAATTTTTACCCCTGTGGAGTAATAAATTGAGAATCAAGATTTCTACTTACCAAACGTAGGTGAATTAGAAATCAGAGTATTGATATTTTATAACCTAAAATTCTTTAAAATTGACATTTTTATAAACAAGATTATCTTTAAATGATTTTTTTATATTTCCGGATGAAACGCCTATGGCTTGTTTTCATGTTAAAACTAAGTATACACTTTATTGTAATCCGTTTGACTCTTTGAATTTGTAATATAATTTTTTTACAAAAAACAAGTAAATAGGCGTTTTATATAATTTATTATAATTACAGCCAAATATATTACATATTTTTTAATTCTTATTTGTAGTCAACAGATGCAAAATTAAAGTAAATAGTTTCCCTTGCTTACTGCATTTAAAAATTAGGTAGGAATTCTACAAAACCCTTTTTATATTTCGCATAAACAATGACAAATCGTGGCTCGTTTTTCGTATTCTTGACTTACGTTAAATTAGACCCATTTTGCTAAAAAAATTATCACTGTTTTGATCTAAATCCCAAATCTTATTTGAATATATTGATTAAATATGATTTTTTTCTTTGCTGTGTTATATACATCCAAAAATTAAATCCTCTTAAAACATACCTTATGCAGCTCCAAAAGAACCATCGTAAAATTCTTCCTTTAATCTATGTAAAATTGTATGGTAATTGTCTAGAAACTGTCCGCAACTCCGATTTTGACCAAATTTGGTATACGGGGGTTTTTAGGGCGCTGATCACGAATCTAAAGAATTTTTTAGTCGGAAACGTTTTGTTTCCGAGATATCCATTATCAAAGTTAGCATTTGAACTAACCACATTTTTACCATATTCCACCTTCTTTTGCACACAATTCTTGATTTAAAGCTAAAGTGGCCAACAATATTTAATTTTCCCGTTTTAAAACCCCGTTTTTCTATGTATTTTACACCTTTTATTAAATAAATTGGGAAGGGTCCCTTTAAACATGCAGCAAGTAATGCGATAACTGCCCCCGGCGCATTCACCATAATAAAAACGATTGAAAGGAGCTAGGCAATTTAATTTAAAAAAGTGTAAAATACTTAGAAAAATTAGGTTTAAAATAATTGTTTTATGCGTGCTATCATCGTTTTTAAGTTATTTAAAAACATCAATAATAGTTATTTATTAGATAAGTGAGTTATATTACATATAAGTCACGCAAGAAAAGTTTAACTCTCGAGCCCGAAGGGCGAGAGAGATAATTTTCTTAAGTGACTTATATGTAATAACTCACGTGTCTAATACAAAATTTTATCCAACACTTTCGTATAAATCGTTTTTAATATCGAAAATAATTTGAAAACGTCATCCATTATTTGTTACTTGTCATTGTCAACACCAGCAACAAAATTTTGTATTGTCTATAATTCACTAGTGAGCTAAAGGGTACTTTAGCTCACTAGTGACTTATAGTACACTTTATATCCTCAAAATCTGATCATCTATGTAGATATTATATGTAAGTGTTGGATAATAATATTTTTTGCGAAATACGAAATATGCTGTATTTTGACGAAAAATCTGTCACATAAAAATTATTTTGACGTTACCAAGTGAAATTATTTTAAAAGTGTCAAGGTACTACGACACTTTTTTCTGATAATTTTTTGTTTCATCTGGTCTGGTAAAGTTGGAAAAAGAAAAAAAGTTATCGCTGGGGTAATATTTCAACTATATTATATTACCCTAATGTTGCAAAGTTTACAATTATTTTCCTTTTTTTTTCTGTGAAGACAAAAAAATTAATTCTTAGTATTGGAAAATTATTTGTAGTTGTAAAAAAATATTGTACATATATTACTTGTGTAAAAATTACTTTCTTACACTAGTGGGTTTATCGCACTCTTTTGTAATTAGAAATTTTCCACACTTGTAATGTTACATACTTATTTAAGTATTTTTACTTCAAGGATACTAAATTACTTTTTATGTCACAATTCAGTGATTTTCCACCATAATAACAAATACAATTTGACGACGTAAATTTAAAATTATTGCCAACAATGTCGATTTAATTCCACGTTTTATGGGTAATTTTTGAAATAACATACATTTTGTTTTAAGATGGTTAATAATTTTAAACTAAATAAAAATAACGCACGCAATAAACAAATTTGATCAGGAAATTGTAATAGGTACTCATATTTATTTAATTAATAAAGGTCATCAGGTTACTTAAGTAATGTTTTTTTACGTCGCTTATAACAAAATAATGTATTTTTTTAAGGCGGCCTCTAGACCTACAATAACATTGTACATATATTTTATTGAACAATAAGATAAAATGAGCGCTTTAAGGCCCCTAGACCTACAATACCATTGCAAAATAGTATATATATTTTTGTTCAATTTAATTGAATGGCGCTTTGAATCCAAACTCTCAATTATATTACAGAATAATACGAAGAAGAAGCAGAAGATTAGAATAGGGCCGGGATAACCTACCCAAACAGCAAAAACTTTCCAGTGGGCAATCCCCCATATAAGTAAAGCACGAGTCTCGCGATGCTTTATGTCCGCTTCACAGCTTAACCATTGTTTGGTAGTGTGTCCCAGCTCTGCCGCAAGGTCGAGAAATAGTGGCGACGCATGCTTTACTTATATGGGGGATTACTCAATGGAAAGTTTTTTGCTGTTTGGGCATGCACTGAAGCTGCTCGGCTTATTGTACGCCTTGTCTTTTTACGCCTGGGTGATGTCAGTCGGGACCTACAGCTTAACGTGGGTTTCAAACCACGGTCCTATGAGCGACAACTTAAGACCTCGTCCCCACCCAGGGGCACTACTGAACCTACCAACTGAGTGGGGTCCGCATGTCTACGGTTGCGCAGGACACGGCAAAGTCTGTTCCGGCGCCCTGGTCCTTTGGTCGCCTTCAGCGTCGATAAATTTTGCACTTTGTCCGTCTGGTGTTGAGCTAAACACTAAATTTCCGACCAACTTATAAATAAGTATTTGGCCTTAGCAGGATTCGAACCCACCTCACGTCCGTTGTGCGCTCAACGACTTAACGCTTTACACGCTAAGCGTGTGCAATATTTTCGTGTTTAGTCAGACGATAGTTTGATTTTATAGTATTGCGCAATAGTCGTTGGATCAAATAGAATAAATTATAAAAACTCAAACAAAATACCGCCACTCGTTTTTATTACAAAAAAAACCATTTATCATACCGTGTCGCTTTGTTTACGATCGGCGCAAAAACGCCGGCCTAATATAGGCAGATACACAACTAATTTTGCATTCAGCGGCTATTGGCTAAACCTTGGCACCAAGCCGTTTTTTAATTGGTTCGCGGCTTACTTAACATTTTTTCAAAATTATTAAGTCCACGTTGAATCCAAAATTTAATTTCGGTAATAGTTCGTCATAGCGGTTTTCGCTTATAGAGATATTTGAAAAATTCTTTTTCAGGGCGTTTCTATAGGTCGATTATGACATAAATCTGTGTGCGCGTTTTCCAAAATACATTTCTTTAATTTAATATTAATAAAAACAAATTATGGGACGATGGAGTGAACAGGGGTGCTGGGTGGGGACAAAACAGTATAAATCCAACGTCAAACACAAGAAAACATTAATTCACTGCACTCGGGGCACATGAAAAATGTAAATTAAGTTTGAAAAGGTATAAAATTTTTTCGAAAAACTATCCCATAAGTACATATGAGATATCTCGTCCGCCATTAATTAAAGAAGAAAAATAGGCGCATTCGATTTTGATCAGCTGATAACATGAAGTTCGTCATTATGAAAATAACAGTCTTGATAGAAGCAGCGTTGCCAAACTTTTTATGAAGAATTAATACCAAGCCTATTTCGGGGATTATCCACCATTGCCATGAGAAACAATGGTATTTTTGTAAAATGCCTCCTTCTTTATGATTTAGGTATTTTCGTTTTTTTCTCCTCTTAATAAATGGGCACATACATAATATGAAACTTATTTGAAACTGTTTTAAAGAAAATCCTGGAATACAGTCCGAATATGCATTTAAGTGAGTTTTATTTTTTTCTCTTAAAGTAAACTAGCAAAAAAAAACCTACAATCTATTTTGTTCGCTTAATCTGGGTATAATAATTACACACTTTTCACAGTTCGTGGCGTAATTTTTTTGTTTAAAGTATTCTTTCCAGGATACCGTTCGGACACGCCCAATGGATCTTAATCCTAATTTATAAAAAAATGCAAAGAAAGTAACCTCAAATTTTTGCCCTATGAACATGTATTCGTCTCACCTGGTTCAAACCATGAGATTATCTACATTTAGATCCGCAGTGGCAAAGCATTTTCGACTTTTGACCCTGGCGCAGTAAATGGGTGACAGAACATGCGCAATTAAAAGCCGTGCCAAAAGTGCAAACACCGGCACCCCGTATCCTCCGTCCGCGGTCTGACTGCCGCACGCTTATCTACCGTACTTCGAAACGTAGAAATCCAGGACGCCGTCGACAAAGTCTTTTCGATAGCGATAGTCTGTTTGGCACCAGGTGCGTTTACCTCAACATGCTTGGCGTACAAACCGGATGCGTTCGCCCATGAAATGTAACTTTTGTTTCGCGCAGGTTATAATTACCGGCAACCATCGAAGATCAGTGCTTCAAACCGTATTTGAAAACTGTATAAATATGAGAATCAAGAAAATGTATGTTTTCAAACCGTTCGCGTCACGACCCACATAAGCTTTTAGGTTATGATTATGATTTTTATTTTTATAATTAATATAGGTACCTTTGTTTTACACCAAATACAAACATTTTTACTTCGCCATGTACAGACACGTAAAAGGCTTTATGGAAAATGACCGAATCGGAGTTTTAATGAGTACATGCATACGCCTGCCCAACAAAGATAACTATATTGTTTACAAATCATTGTCTCGGGATGTATTCAAACAAGGTTAAATCACGACGTACATGACGTCACCTCGTTTAACAAGAAAATGTAATGTTTTAAACCGCATTAACAACAACAAAATGGCTTAAAATTACACAGGTCCACAAAATACAAATGGGTCATGCTGTATCGGACAAATATTTTCTAGCTAAACACGAATCTGAATTCAAAACTAGGGTTCAAATTTTGCTGATTCAGGGTACTCAGGATTTTTTTTATTAATAAAGGCACCTTGTTTTAAAAACTTTTAATTCTCGATTAACGCCACTTGTCTTGAAAATCAGCCCAGCCGTTCTCAGATAGAACCATTTGAAATTCTGCTTAAATACACGTGAAAGGGGTGCAATTTTGTGTGTATTGGTTGGTAAGTCTGGAACAGCTGGCCGATTTTTAAACCAAAGTGGCGTTAGTAGGGTTTCTAAAGGGCCTTGAAACCGGAAGTTGCTACATAACCCCATTTAAAAATAATTGCTAGTGCCCCCATGGCATCAAGCAAGTCATTTTTTGCACTTTGACTCGTAGTTTCGACTTCAGATTAGTGTTTGTGGAGAAAAACACTACTTAAGAAAAATTTTATTCGATACCTAGCAACAGATGCGTGTTTATAGAATCTTCTACGCTTACAGCAGCCTATCGTGGCTGAATGCAGAAGGATTTAATCATTTTTGATCTTTGGACAAACCACGAAGGGCTAAAGCCTAAATACTAACGTACCGCGGGTGCCTTAAGCTGAGGTAAGCAGGAGTCTGTTGACACGGGACTCAAATACTTGAAGATCTGGGGGGAGGAAGACCTCCGCGGGGCAGCAGGTTTTACGTCCTAGAAACTCTAGGGATAAGAGAACGAACAAGTGGGAAGTTCGGGGCCTGCATAGGGATGCATACGCGCGGAACCACGAGTTTCGCTGTTGAGAACCGTGAGTGGAGGAACTATACTGGACAATTCTTCAGGCAGAAGCCATGGAAGTACCTAGCAAAAGCGATAGAATCCCCCACAGCCCCGACGATGCGCAAGAGGGGAAGCCTTTCTGTAAGTGAAGGATCATTAATGAGACGAATAAGCTCTTCTTGAATAGAACCAGAACGCCAGGCTGTGGGGAAGCCATGCCCCAGATATGAGAAAACACCCAAGGAGGTGGATTTGGGACACATAAAAGTGTATAAATTCAGAAGGGAAAGAGCTTTTGGCTCGAAAGAGAAATCCAAGCTTTTTTGAGCCGTCGCTGACTATAGATACAATGTGTTTATGCCAGTTAAGGTTGCTTTCAAATGTGACGCCCGACAAGATTAGAAGGTGTCGCTGTCTGTAAAACTGGGCCGCTCATAAGTAGAGGATGAAGGGTTTCGGCAACTCCTTTCGCGAGTTTTTATTTTGGCACAAATGTCGCGTAGGAATTCATAAAGAGCTGAACATCAGAAACCGCTTTTCCCTTATAATGTGCTACGCATGTTGCGAGAAACCCAGGATTATTTCTAAAGCTGCACAAGCTAAACTTGGCATTTATATTTGGGAATCTCTTTGAAATTCATACTGCATGGCAACAGGAGACGCTTCGCCCCGCCTTAAATCTTTTACTTTGCCGCTCTTATATCCATTTCAATTGAATCGCGCTTTATTTCAATGTTTTGAATCATACGGTCTGTTTTCTTTCAGTTACATGTGAATTTTTTAAACGGTTTTATAACAAAAGTCAATGCGTCAATGTTTCGGTTTTAAAATAAAGTTTAGCAGTAGGACTTTTTCCCTTAAATTTTTCCTTTTAAAGTGGCAAGGCCTAGCTGTGAGTTTGACATTTATATTTGTCATTTCCTGTCTAAATTTGGTTTATGTTGTCTCACTAAAGTCCTCAAATTTTACAAAATGGCCTAAAATGACCCAAAAGTTAGGAGATTGAGTCTGAACTGGTCAAGCAATGGCAATGCTTGAAAATGGGATTTGGTGCTACACATCGAAAAGTCAGTTGAGCCACGAACT
>JACEGR010010350.1:0-19520 GCA_014170235.1 Listronotus bonariensis
ACATGTGTGGTATATATATAGTATGTTCTTATTTGTATAATAAACTACATCTTTTTAAAGAAAAAAGTTAAAATGCAACCTTTTTAAAACATTAATATTTATTTTTTTAAACGTTTTATAAAAATTATATCAGAAAATGAATAGAAATACTTTAAAATAACTTAATTTTTTTAGTCATTTTAATTAATAAAATTACGCTTCTTTTCATGTCAGTTTATATTTCAAAAGATAATTTTTTTGTGGAAATTATAAAGAAAATTAGTAAAAAATCTTTTTCCCGGTAAAAGGTTTTAAGTTACACTTTGATAATAAGTCGATTCAATGAAGACTTTTCGATGAAAGTCCTTAATAACAGCTCCCATTCTTATAAAAAAATTAAACTTTTTGTTATTTGATACTATTTAAAATCAGAACCTCTTAGAGGGGAAAAATAATTATATGTGTCCGTTGTAAAGTAATGGAGAAATCCATTAACTCGCAAATTCTTAGGTATTTAGAAAAACATAAAATTTTACATGACAGGCAATACGGATTTCGTCACAAGAGATCTACAGCAGATCTTCTTTCCTTCGTTTCACACAACTGGAACAAGTCTCTTGAGTTTCTAGGTGAGTCGCAGATCGTTGCTCTTGATATATCTAAAGCTTTTGACCAAGTCTGGCATGACGCACTTCTTAATAAACTTCCCTCCTACGGTTTTCCAACTAAACTTTGCTCTTGGCTCTCCAGTTATCTTTCTAATCGACGTATATCAGTCATTGTTGATGGCCACTCTTCAAGCTTTCACGAAATTAATGCTGGAGTGCCACAGGGTTCAGTACTAGCACCAACTTTGTTTCTTCTTTACTTCAACGACCTTCTTTCTTCTACAACCAATCCCATTCATAGTTATGCTGACGATAGTACCCTTCACTCCACTTTTCAGGTTCCCAAACCAATCTCTTAACCCGACTTGGAAAGCAAACGCAGGGCGATGCAGATATCTCTTTCACAGGACCTCAAGTATTCAATGCATCCAAAACACAATCATGTTCCTTGTCGCGAAAAAATCATCAAACACTCATCCTTTGCTTATGAGAGGCCAGGTTTTGCAGAGCGGGGACACATTTAACCTTGTGGGCGTCACATTTGAAAGTTACCTTAACTGGCATAAACACATTGTATCTATAGCCACCGCGGCTTCAAAAAAGCTTGGATTTATTTTCCGAGCCAAGAAGTATTTTTCTCCTTCCAATTTATACACTTTGTATGTGTCCAAAATTCGACCCTCTCTGGAATATTGTTCTCATGTCTGGGGAATGGCATCCCCTACAACCCTCAGCATTCCTGATGCCATTCAAAGAAGGGCTGTTCGTCTTATTAATGATCCTTTACTTACTCAAAGACTTCCTTCTCTTGCCCATCGTCGAGCTGTGGGAGATCTATCGCTCTTCTATAGATACTTTTACGGCTTCTGCTCCCACGAATTATCCAGTATAGTCCCTCCTCTTGCAGCTCCCAACAGAGAAACTCGTGGTGCCGCGCGTATGCATCCCTATACAGTTCAATTGGACAGGCCCCGAACTTCCCATTTTGTTCTTTCTTTTATCCCTAGAGTTTCTAGACTGTGGAACCTACTGCCAGCGGAGGTCTTTCCCTTCCCCCAAATCTTCAAGTTTTTAAGTCCCGTGTCAACAAACTCCTTCTTACCTCGCTTAAGACACCCACGGTACGTTAGTATTTGGGCTTTCAGCCTTCGTGGATTGGATTAGTAGAATAAACCGGAACGGTGGATCATCTTAGCAACCGTTAAATATAAATTAGTCAAATTTTGTGCGAAGTGCTAACTAAACATGAAAAATGTACAAATTATTTTTCCAAGGTTGCCAAGTTTATAGCTTTCTCTCTGGGTTAGTTCAAAATTTTAAATGGAAAACTCCATTTCTTATTATAGTAATAAATTACTCGTATTAACTTTATTATGACCTGATATTATCGTTTTTTACAGGTGTCAATTTTAAAAATATGGCATGAAGCTTCAATACGGAAACGACCGGGTCTTGTCAATTATATCAAAATGATTCAACCGAAATTCCTCAAAATTAGTACAGGGAAGTAACTGGACAGTTTAAATTCAGGAATTGCATTTGCAATATTTCATAATTAAATGTCTTTATTCCCTTTCCTTGACTTTTTTAAAGAGTCTTGGAAACTTCGCAAATATGCTATTCATGAATTTTAAAGGTCCAGTTTTACCCCAGTACTAATTTTGACGAATGTTGGTTGGATCGTTTTTTAGATAATTGACCACACCTAGCTATTTTTGTATTAATTTCGAAAAATATATGATGAAATATTTTCGAAATCGACTGTAGTAAAGAAACAATAATATCAGGTCATAATAAAATTGATACAAGCAATTTATTACTATGATAAAAAAAGGGTATTCCATTTAAAATTTCAAAATTCCCTGATCTACAGAAAAAACTATAAACTTGGCAATCTTGCAATAAATTTTTTTATTCTTCATGTTTAGTTACGTCTTGAAACAAAATTTTGTTCATTAATATTAGACGGTTGGTGAGATAATTCACGGATTTGGTTTTTTCTACTAACCCTGTATATCGGATGCCCCCAAAATTACTTGCAAGCTTGCTATTTTCTTGAGATCGATTTTAAAATTTTTGGTCGGATGTATGGTTGGGTAGGATGCAGATTTCTGATGTTTTACAATTTATGTGGCACATTCGGTTTAATAGAAGATGCTCTCAAGTTTGCTATGTTAAATGGAACACCCTATATATTTTTCTAAAAATCAATTCTACTGGCAATTCCAAGCAAATACATGTACCACATGTAATACCCATTCTAATTAGTTTTTAAGAAAATGGCGTTTGAAAATGTCATGTTAACTGCCATTTTTTTCAATTTGTTAAAAAACAAATGTCGTTAAAAAAGGCTAATGCTATTTTTTACACATATTATATATGGAAAGTGCCACAAAAATAGGCTTTTTCAGTAACTAACCAGAACACTTATTTTCTAATTATTTTTGTTGATTATATCCTATCTTTTTTTTTTTTATCTTTGGACAATCCACGAAGGCTGAAAACCTAAATACTAACGTACCGTGGGTGTCTTAATAATAATTAATTTTACCTTAATAGTTTTTAGGATATTAATAGTAAAACGCTAGGCTGGCTTAAAAATAGGAAAAAAAGTTTTTTATCGTTTCCTATTAATAACCTAAAAACTACCAGGTTTAAAGATAGGATATATCTAACAAAAAAGATTGAAAGTGTTAGGTTTAAGAAACCTTTGGAAAGTGGTTTCCATTTAAATTATTAAAGTTCTTAACTGTCGTCTTTTAAGAACCAAAAAGAAATTTTTTGACCTATACAAAAAAACAATATTTTTACCAGTGGCATCAGTGAGGTATATACAGTAAATATTTTTCGTGGCTTTCTTTGATTTTTTTTTATCTTTAATTTATTTATTATATTAATTTTTTTTTATTCGATGTACGGTTTTCAAGTAAATAAATACAAAACATTTCTTGGCATGGCCATTTAATATCGCTAATATCAAAGACAATTATTATAGTTTCACTATAATATCTAACTTTACAGTAAATATTATACCCTTCTTTATATACAGTGCTTGTCTAAATTCAGGACCCCCTACTAACTTTTGAATTGTTTGGTATTTTTTCACAAACGTTTGAGGATTTTGGCGAGACAACATAAACTAAATTCTAGACAGGAAATGACAGATATAAATGTCAAACTGACAGCTGGGCGCCATTTTAAAAAGAAAAATTAAATGGAAAGGGGGTCTTGTGATACATCATTTTAAAGCTCCAGTTCTTCATAATATAAAGCCAATATCTTTACTTACTACAAAATGGCGGTACTTTGAAAATTACCTAATTACCTCATTTAGATGGCCGTATTTCCGAATCTAATAAAGTTAGATATTCTTTCTGTGGAATTTTCTTAAAGGTCTTTTAAGGATTTATTTAATGGTTATATTGGTAATACTATACAGGGTAGGACAACAAGTATATTTTTAATGACGCACCCTGTATATTATGTCATCATTAAAAATATATCTAAAAGACCTTTTAGAAAACACCACATAAGGTATATCTACCTTTATTAGTTATACAGGTATGGCCATTCAAATCAGGTATACGGGTAATTTAATAAGTACCGCCATTTTTTGTGAGGTAAAGGTATTCATTTTATATAATGGGGTATAAAGAACTTGTTAGAAGCTTAAAAACAGAGGCGTTTGTGGTGCGCGACCCTGTATACTTTTTTCTCACCCTGTATATTATCACCAGTAACACCATTAAAAATATCTTTAAAAGAGCATTTTAATAAAAAGAATCGAAGAAATGCACTGTATTTTCAAATTGCCCAACGGCAGATACGTAAAATACATTTAAAATTTGCCAAAATCGATATCTGTCATACCTGCGCGCCGGCAAAGCCTCCAACGTTGGGCTTAGTAAATTCCCATTTCATGTATGGGAGATGGTAGGTATAGTGTATCTCAAAGTATATCGCTTTGGCTTTTGATGGCAGTACTCCAATATACCTGCCGACAGCAATAAAACTGCGGATCAGTAGGTTTAAAGGGCAGAACATTAGAGACGGACTCTAATAATATAAAGATTTATAATTTATTGTTTATTTAAGTACGTTTAATCTTAAAATTACATTAAGAAATTAAATATATGCAAAGTTTTAATAATTATAAGTAAATTTATAACTATATTATTTATGTTGTTTTTGTACAGAAATGTATGAGTCCCCAGTTTTTATAATGTGCTGTACTGAATTTTTCCAGCTCTCAACTGGTATATTAGTAATTACATTTTTTATCAAATTTATAACACTGGGACTTAAAGTAGGTGTTACATTTTCTGCTCTGATCTTTGATTTTACTTGGTTCCACAAATGTTCTATGGGGTTAAACATACAGTGATACGGAGGAAGACGTAAGACAGTATGCCCAGCCTGTTCAGCCAAATTGTCACATACATATGGTTTTTTAATTGCATATGAATTTAGGACTTCCAAAAGTTGCGCTTTTTTGTAAGTTTTCAAAAGTTCTGCGCTTGTATCCTCGTGATAATCCAAGCTAGAATCTCTAATATTCTTTGCAGACAACAGCAAGCAGTTTGGAACAAATCCGTCTTCTGAACCAGCGTGTATTATGGTAATGCGTTTTCCTTTATTTGAAGGTGCTTTCGTCTGACAATTTTGACTGGAATCCACCCATCCTTTGGATACTGTGTCGTGTGTATCGAACCATGTTTCATCAAGGTAAATTATGGATCTCTTTTTTAACCTATATCTTTTAATTTCTTAAAGGTAATTAAATCTCCAAGTGCGTAATCTGTGCAATTCCATTACTACTTGTGTTTTGTCTATTTTGCGGTATTTAAATCCCATTTTACAAATAACTGTATGGAGGGTGGCACAGCTAATATTTATATTAGTATCGTCTTCTTCTAGCTTCGTTTTTATTTTATCCAAGGTAGGAACAACTCCACTTTCAGAAAGACAGTATATTTTCCTTCTTATTAGGTCTTGATCACTGTTGTCTATACGGTGAGATCGAAAATCACTACGCTTTTTTCTTTTGTTCAATTCTTTACTTTTAATAATATCCCTTATCGACGATATTGGAGTTTTTGTAAGTAGACAGGTAAAGCTTCTTGTTTAATAAGTCCCCTACTGATTAAAGTTTCATACACATTTTTACAACCGTTTTGCATCTAATGAAAAATGATTTCGACGCGACATAGTTATAATATATGTATTATCGTAAAACTTTTTCGAAACGCACAGTAAAAACGGTTAATCAACACTACAATTAAAATATTAGCAAAAATATTTATATAAATGGTCAAAACTCAAGAGATATTTATACCTGGCCCACCCCTGTCATTATGAACTCATAGGTTTGCCCAATAACAATAGGTCATAAATCATTAAAGGTTTATTGGGGTATTGCCCGTCAAAAGCCAAAGCGATATACTTCGAGATACACTATACAGGAGCTTCACTGCACAAAATCTCAGGGGTAGCCTTAGTAGTATATAGGTAGCCTTACACTGGCTCTTATACTATTGGTTATTTAATTACACAAAAAGGTTATTATCTTCCGAACTGTATTTTCAAAGAGAATATTCTACGACTCTTGGTTCAAATGGGGTTTAATCCTTGATACAATTTATGTTTAAATCTATAAATTAAAACAAGAAGGATATTATCCGTACATATTGTTTGTTTAAATTTAAATGTTCAGATTCTTTACTTGTAGGTACTTTTAGTTTAAAATCTTATAAATAAAGCCAATTTTTTCTTCAAAGAAGTCTTAAATTTATTTTAAATAGAATAAAATACTATTGACTTTAGTTTAACTAGATTTTTATCCACATACACTAAACAAGAGCATTCGTTTATTTTATCTTGTGAAGTTCAAAAAGAAGTATTATTCTTTTTGAGTTTTTTGCTCTTCAAATGTACAAAAATAATCTTTGGCAAAATATCATTTAATAATTTTAAATCAGTTTTAAAAAGTGTTTACATTTCATACTCGTAAATGTGGATGATTTTTTTATTACATTAAAAGTGCAGCCGTATTGTAAGTACCTGGTGTCAAATAAATCGAAAAACAATCCAATATCTCGCCTCGTGGCATCAATGCAGGGTTTAAATGCAGCCGACGTATCCTTTAAAGGTTTTTATTTTGGCAGGAGACCTATAAAAGTAGATAAAGTGGCATTGCGAGAAAAGATGTGTTCTACGTTTATTAGTAATTCTGTTTTCCTATTTTAAAACATTTTAAAAAATAAAGTTTTAAGTTTAAGACTACCATAAATCCGTAATAAGATTGTCTTTGCAAGAGCTACAAGATCTAAATGTCACGTTTTTTTTTGTTTTTAAAAAATAATATTATTTGGTTGGTAAAAGAACAAAACATTGCAATTATCCTTCTATAATCAGGATTTTTACAAGTGACTAAGTCGTTTTTAATTAAATTTTAATTAAAAATAAAGACCATTTTCCTCTCAGTTGATTATTTGTAAAAGGCTTTCAGAGAGTTGTACAGGGTGTCCAAATTTCGTTGAAATTGCAGGGAACGATTAGAGATAAAGGCTTACAGTTTTCGTGAACTGTTTCTACGTTTTGATGCAACGAAAGATGACACTAAAAGCTTTTTATGGCCTTTCTAGCTTTTGACATACAGGGCAAAATTCTTTTTTGTACACACCTCGTATTTCATTTGTCTTTTAACTTACAATAAGAGTAAAAACTGATATTGGTGGAAAGCACTGGTGTAGTTCAATTTTTTTAAATTTCATATTTATTGCGACATATGAACCGAACAAATGTTTTTTCTTATGGAACACCCTGTGTGTTTCTTATATATTAAATTATAGAGAATAAGGGCTTTTTCATATATAATACATATACAGTTATTTTTTATTTTTAGACCCCAAATTGATGTATTTAATTTTAGAAATCGCATAGTGGGCCGCCATGATATAGACTTTATAACCAAAGAATGAAGCTATACCTAAGTTCATAATTAGTTCACATTTTACACCAAAATCTAAATTTTAACTATTTTATCTTAAGTTTGTGATTTCTGACTCACCCTGTATAGTATTACTGACTTAAATTCATAAACCAACTTCCTTGAACTAATTTCCTTTTTATTCTTTTCGTTTTTCACCAGGTAATTTGAGATAAAGGGCAAGAACTTGACATGATAAATTAATGTAATTAACGTTTGCCAGATTAATTACTTAGCTTGTTCCCTTTCAAAATAAATACTATAAAGTTACAATTGGGATTTAAGAAATTTAAACTATTTAGTGCTATTACTTTTATTTAAGTCTCTTTATACCGTTATAAAGGCGCTACTACCAATAAAGAAAATTTTTATTTCTTGCTAACATATTTTTAAGTAACAAATTAGGATGTTTATATAAAAATTTTATTTTTGAAAATGTGTTTTTACTTTCGCCATATAAGTCCTTTTTAAAGGGAAAAAATGAAACTTTATTTTTTGACAATCCACGACGGCTAAAGACCAAAATACTCACGTACCGTGGGTGTCTTCAGCAAAGTAAAAGGGTGTTTGTTAACACGAACTTAAACCTTGGAAATTTAAAGGAAAAGGGAAGACCTTTACGGACAGCAAGTCCACAATCTAGAAACTCTAGAAATAAAAGAACGAATAAAGTGAGAAGTTAGGGGTCTGTCTAGTTAGACCGTATAGGGATGCATACATGCGGCACCACGAGTTTTCTGGACAATTTTTTGAAGCAGAAGCCGTAACAGTACCTATACAAAAGCGAAAGATCCCTTACAACCTGACGATGGGCAAGAGAAGCAAACCTTTTTGTAAGCGTGAGATCGTTAATAAGGCAAACAGCTCCTCTTTAAATGGAACCGATAATGATTAGTGTTGTGGGGGACGCCATTTCTCAGATATAGGAACAATATTCCAGAAGGGGTTGGATTTGAGATACACACAAAATGTACAAGTTAGACGGGGAAACATTTTTTTCGCTCGAAAGAGAAATCCAAACTTTTTTGAAGCTACCCTGGCTATAGATATAATGTGTTTATGCCAGTTAAAGTAATTCTCAAATGTAACGCCCACAAGATTAAATATGTTTTTGCTCTGCAGAACTTGGTTACTCATGAGTAAAGAATAAGTATTTTTGATAACTATTTCCACGACTTAGAACATGATTGTGTCTTGAATGCATTAAATTGGCGTCCCAATCCAATATTAAAATTAGGTCTGGGTTTTTATCCAAGTCAGAATTGGAGGTTGAGAACCTGAAAACTGGAGTGTAGGGTACTATCGTCAACAAAATTATACATGGAATTTGTTGTGGAAGAGAAGAAACAAAGTTGGTGCCAGTACTAAGCCCTGAGGCACCCCAAAGTCGGTCTATATAGGGTCACGACATTCGGCCATATTGCTGTGACGTGTTATGACGTCACATCTCCCATATTTCGGTCATGTTGTTCAGTGCCGAAGATATACAGTTTATTGTATTAGCAGAACAACCGTTTACATAACAGTTTTTAATAATTATTAAGTTGTAAATTCTTTTTCTTTAAATAAAAAACCTTTAGAATTAACATATTTCAACAACTATCACTCCCAAAATAATGCAAAAGGAAATGCGCAAATTCTAGACGCCACTGGAATGATCATCAGCTTTGATTTTACCCAGTCTTGCCAACTTTTCTCCGTGGAGTGCCCTTCCTTGAGTCCCCGACCTCGAACCGCCTTAAAGTTGAGGATGTGTCGCAACCTTATAAATATAAACTAACCTTGGCGGCACCCCATTAATAATTTGGTAAACACTTAAGGAGTGACCGTCCACAATAACTAATATATGTCAATCAGAAAGAAAAATTTTGTTGGAAGAACATAGAAGAGAAGCTTAGTAAGGAGCGCGTCTTGCCAAACCTGGTTGAAAGCTTTGTGAATATCAAGAGCAGCGATCTGGGATTGACCTAGAAACTTAGGAGATTTATTCCAGTTGTGTGATACAAAAAAAAGATATGCTGTGGATCTCTTGTGACGAAATACATATTGCATGTCATGCAAAATTTTGCGAATTAATAATTTTTTTAATTACTTTACAAAGAACTGAAAAAGTATAATGAATTTATACATAGATGGAGGAGTTTTAAATTTTTTCTATTAGTTTTGCTTAAGTACTTATTAGAAGCTTTAAAATGATGTGCCACAAGATCCCCCTTTACATTTTTTTAGTGGCGCTCATCTTTCAATTGACCATTTATATTTGTCATTTCTTGCCTAAAATTTGGTTTATACCGTCTAACTAAATAAAGTTCTCAAATTTTTATTAAAATATATCGAACAATTTAAAAGCTAGGAGGGGTCCTGATTTTAGACAAGCACTTTATACATACAAGTAAAACTAATAAAAGCGTGTCAAAAAAAAAAAACATACACTGTTAAAATAATACTTTAATAAATTCTATATTAGTTTAAAGGATTTTTAATATTACTAATTTTACTATTGTTTCTTAAATTACTATTTTTTAAAATTTTTAAGAAGATCCAGTGCTTCTATTGTTACTGAATCATCCTGGTCATCTTTTTCATTGGTTATCTCTGCTACTGAAATTTGGTCTGGCTTCAATACCTGGATACCTTGTAAGTTTTCACCAAAAGCAGGAAAGCCTTAAAAAAGTTTTATATGTTTATATGTATTTACACAAGACTAGTTAAGGTAAAGCAACTATAGGTATGCATTCTAAAAAATATGTATGATTTTAGAAATTGAAACCGTTAGACACTTTTTAAAGACATAAGAGAAAAAGTTGGGAAACATTTTTAGAAGTGTAGTTAATTTGCTAGAAACATAAAACATTATTTGTGTTTTATTTTATGTACTTTTTCAATTCATTATTTTTCAATATCCTTATTACCATTTTAAAATGCAGGGTGTTTCCTAGCTACGGTTCAAAACTTTAAAGGGTGATTTTTTACTATACATAATAAAAAAACGTTTCTGGATGTGGGTAGTTAAAGTTTTTTTTTTAATATATATATATGGCTGAAAAAAAAATGCAATATATAGGTGCCCAACGAGAAATTCCCACTCAGACCACATTTTTCAGAAGTCAGAGTTTAGGAATTCTTCAATTGAATAAAATGCTTTTGAAATTAATTTTTGTTTGATTTTACTTTTAAACTTGGTATATGGTAATTCAGAATAGCCGGTAGGTAGCTTGTTGTAAAACTTAACAGCCAGGAACCCTGGACCACTCTGGCATCTTGTTAAGCGTTGATATATTGGGACTAATTTGTTCATGTTTCTGGTTTCATAATTATGGATATTCTTATGAACCCTATACTGGTCTTTATTCTTTTGAACCCACAACAGATTTTCAAGAATGTATACCGATGGTAAGGTGAGTATACCCATACTTGAGAAAACAAGTCTACAGTCATCCCTGTAACACAATCTACTAATCCTGCTCCACAATCTCTTTGTGTGGAGCATGCCCCCATGCTAGAATAGCATACGTGGCTACTGGATGGAACATACCAAAATATGCTGTTTTCAGAGTATTGTCAGAAGAACAATTGGCAAGGCAACGAAGAGCATATATGGTGCTCCTAAGCTTACCCGCCACAGCATCAATGTGAGAGTGCCACTGAAGAAGGGGGTCTAGCTGAACTCCTAAAAATTTAACTGTAGACTCCATTGGTGTTTCAGTTTGTCTTAAGGTGAAGATGACCCTATTAGTTTTATCTGCATTTAGATGTAATCGGTTCGTGTTAAACCATTCCTCAACTCTATTCTGCAGAAAATGCATTCTCATCTCCGCCTGCTCAAGGGTATCACCAACACATGCAACAGTTGTGTCGTCAGCAAAAAGTGTGTATTTTGCCAAAAGTTCAATAAATGGCAGATCATTTATATAAATTAAGAATAATATAGGACCCAGTACTGAGCCCTGGGGCCTCATATCCTTAAACCGATTTGGTTAAAATTTAGTACATTTGCTTAATGCAATAACTTGCTTAAAAACCTCTATCTAGATTAGGTTTATTGGGTCCAGGGGCATTTTAGTGGGCACCACAGCAAATATTAAAGAAAAGGGACTTCACTGATTTTTATGTAATTTAAATTTTTTTAACTAAAAATACAACTTTTTAGCGTCCTACATTTTTTTCTGGTTTCGTTTTGAAAATTAAAGCCACTCTAAAAGTATTCATTGACAACATGACGTAAAAACCAGAAATAAAAAATAAATAATTTTAGCCTAAAAACAAATGGACAGTCATATTATTTAACGAAAGGTTTTTACTAATTTTCTATGGTCAAAATTGTTTATTTTTATTATTACATTTTATTTTGTATTGAATGTAAATAATTTATAAAATGATTAAAAGGCTTAAAGTCGTATTTTTAGATAATTATTTGAAAAAAATATATAAAGTACATAAAAAGTCGTGGCGTATTTTTGTATTATTTAAGGCTTTGGTGCCCACTAGGGATACGTGATTTTCATCGATGTTAAGAAAAAATCGATGTCAATGTTTTGCTATCGATGGTGGAGTATCGAAACATCGATGTTAACATCGGGTTATTTGGAAAGAGTTATAAACTTATAATTTTTAGTAATTTAGTAAGTATTTTTATAGTTTAATAGTAAAAACATGTAGTGCAGTAGGAAAAAAAGTAGAAACAACATGCAGTAGTAGGGAGAAAAGTAGGACCTTGTTTTTGCTCTCTAAAACATTTTGAATACAAAAGTTTGCTGTTGAGCCACCCCCGCCATAAAAAAGCTATCGCTGCCATCGATGTTTAAGAAACATCGATGTTTCGTTACCATCGATGGTCACCTTCGATGTCACCATCGATGTTCAACAACGATGTTTGGCTTTAATGTCGCATTTCTAGTGCCCACTAAGATGACACTGGACCCAATAAACTGGATTTAGTTAGAGCTGGAAATGTATTAAATTTCATCTCAGAATTGAGGCAAATCTGGACATATCTATGTCTATATATAGGAACTTTTTTATAAAATAATATAAAAATCTGGCTTTTCAAGTTTCGTACCCTAGGAAGAAAACACCGTTTTTATACATTTGGATGACAACCCATTTTTAGAAAAATAAATGCGTTAGGTATAATTACTTATTGGGTGTTTTTTACTTGAACAAAATGTAATAGGCTTAATTAACTTTGGTAATTATTTACAAATCGGACGTATCGTCGATTTTATTGAAATTTGGTATACGGGGGCTTTTCATTCTCGAGATATTCATCATCAGACTTAATAACAAAAATTTATTATTTTTCCCTTTTTTTGCACTCAATTCTTGAGTTTTCTGCTAAATTGATACTTAATATTTGATATCCACCTTTAATATCCCAGTTTTCTTTTTATTTTACCCATTTTTTCCATAAAATTGCAAAGCTACACTTTTAATCGCAGTAACCTTGGCGGCGTCAAGTTGCGTTTGAAATGATTGAAAGTGAAGCTTTGCCATTTTATGGAGAAAACAGGTAAAATTAATAGAAAAAATGGGGTTTTTAGAAGTGGAAATCAAATATTGAGTATCAATTTAGCTAACAGAGGAAATTATGATTTCAGGTTACTTTTGGTTATCAAGTTTGACGATGAATATCTCGAGAACAAAAAGTCCGAAAAAAAAATCTTTCAGATTCGTAAACAGCGCCGCAAAATCCCCCGTATACCATTCGTTACGATCGGCGATGAGTATGATTTAAAAATAATTATCATTACTTTTACCTAATTCTCAAATTTCATAATTAAAACTAAAATAATAATTTTAAAATAATTTAATATCCATTTGATTTAGTTTTTACCTTGTATTCCACTAACTTCACTAATTGGACTTATGGGTAAAAATCCTTCAAACCCCGGCAATATATTAATAGGATGCGAGGGATATCCACCAGAAAAATCAAATATGTTTCCACCGCCAGGAAATTCTGGTGTTAAACTTGGAATTTCTTCAAGGGGATATATTGATCCTAAAAATAGAATGTGTTAGTTAAGTAGGCGATACTGATGACGGCCTTAAAATCTTTAAAGCAAATTTTATAAGTTATTATTGTTATAATTATTGTAAACAAGAATATGTTATACAGTGTGTCTGATAAAGTTGAAAACATATGAAAAACTATTTTATTATCTATTTTAGGAAAAAAAGGTATTATTTTTAACACGCTTTTATTAACTTGGGTTGTATCTATGTAACGGAATCTTTGAGCCTAATTTTTACCAACTTCCAGCTATTCAATTTCTTTGAAACTTTGCACACGTATCAAGGACCGATGACAATGCAATAATTTAAAAACAGTATCTCGTTAAGTTCCAGCATTTTCCAGGAAAACCGGAAAAGTGAAAAATTGTACGTTCTGGCGGAGGCGCCAGATTAGACAATTGAATAATCGAACTTGACAACATTTGCCGACGGGTTGGGGACCAGGATAAGGTTGCAACACCTTAGTTAAACAAGCGTGCGTCCACCCATAGGACGCAACCCCTCGGCAAACGACAGGAAGACCGTGGGGTTAACAAGAACCCCCGTTAAACGGGTACAAACCCCGTTACATGCAGACCAACCTGAAACTTGTTCGGAGTAGTTGCGTTCTGAAACCCCATGCAACAGTGAAGCTTTAAATGAAATGATTAGGTTACGAAATAGTTCGTGAAACATTTCAATATCACATGACCGCAGAAAACTAATTGATATATCGAACTAAAAAATGAAAAATCAAGAATTGTGTGCAAAAAAAAGAAGGAGGAATACTGTGAACTGGTTAGTTCTGGTTAGTTTTCAATTTCTTTGAAACTTAGCACACGCATCAAGGACCGATGACAATGCAATAATTTAAAAACAGTATCCCGTTATCCTGATTTTAGGACCGCCATCGCCAGGATAAATAAATTCCTTAATAATCGTTTTTAATTATGGCGAATGCGCAAGGGCAATTGATGCATAACTTGCTGCGTTTTTTTAATTGACTTTTTTCAATTTTATAATAAAAGGTGTAAAATACATAGAAATACGGAGTTCTAAAAGGTGAAAATTATGTGGCGACTTTAGCTTTAAATCAAGAATGCATGGCGAAGAAATTTTTAGTGAATAAACTGGAGCATTTATTTTAAAAAACTAATTGATATATCGAACTAAAAAATGAAAAATAAATAATAGTTTAAAACAGAAACACGCTTTTATATGCAACCGAACTAAAAATTAGAAAATAATTTTTCATTACAAAGAGTTTGTCACTTCAGAGTAAAAAGCGTGGGGTGCATTTTACTATTTTTTCATAACTTTTCTCTCATAGATATTTGCAAATAGAATAATTATAACATTTAATATATTAAGCACCCCACGCTTTTTACTCTGAAGTGACAAACTCTTTGTAATGAAAAATTATTTTCTAATTTTTAGTTCGGTTGCATATAAAAGCGTGTTTTTTAGTTTTTTAAACTATTATTTATTAAAAAGTTTTGCATGATCTAAAAAACTCAATATGCAATGATCAATTTTTTTTAAATTTTAAATAAGGTTGCATTTGTGCTCAGAAGTAAAGTACCTTTATTTTTGTCTAAATTCAAAAGTGTTGTAAAAAAGTTGTTTAGATTAAACAAACGTGCCCCAAATTCGACCCTCTCTGGAATATTGTTCTCATGTCTGGGGAATGGAATCCCCTACAACCCTCAGCATTCTTGATGCCATTCAAAGAAGGACTGTTCGTCTTATTAATGATCCTTTACTTACTCAAAGACTTCCTTCTCTTGCCCATCGTCGAGCTGTGGGAGATCTATCGCTCTTCTATAGATACTTTTACGGCTTCTGCTCCGACGAATTATCCAGTATAGTCCCTCCTCTTGCAACTCCCAACAGAGAAACTCGTGGTGCCGCACGTATGCATCCCTATACGGTCCAATTGGACAGGCCCCGAACTTCCCATTTCGTTCGTTCTTTTATCCCTAGAGTTTCTAGACTGTGGAACCTACTGCCAGCGGAGGTCTTTCCTTCCCCCAAATCTTCAAGTTTTTAAGTCCCGTGTTAAAAAACTTTCTCTTACTCTGCTTAAGACACCCACGGTACGTTAGTAATTAGGCTTTCAGCCTTCGTGGATTGTCCAAAGTTAAAAAAAAGATGTAGAAATATGCAATTATAGCAATTAAGCATAATATTTTAGATTTGGTAATTATTTACGTTTTTTTTATTACTTAGCAAATTTGCCATTTTTACTGCAATTTTACAAGGACCAACTTATTCTGACATTTATTGTCAAATAATATTTAACGCCAGTGTCTCCGAAATTGCCCTAAATTGTGGCCACCCAGAAAAGTAAAAATAATTAATACATAATGAATTTTTATGCTACATTGTTTTAACTGCATATTTCTACATGTTTTTTAAATTCTCAATACCTTCTTTTAAATTTAAAAAAAAAATAATATTATTAAAAATAAAGGTACTTTACTTTACTCACAACCAACATTCACATTTTTTGACATATCTCGTCTTAGTTAAAAAAAAATATTTGCATATTGAGTTTAAGACCCATGCAGAACTTTTTAAAATAATAACTTTTTTCTTAAAATGAATAATAAAAACGTTTTCCATATGGTTTTCTTTAAATTTTGGCTTCCCTTTTGATTTTCCAATAGATATAATGTCTTATTGATTTTTAAATTGACGTTTTACAATTCATTATTTATTCATTGTTGCTTATTTATTACTAGTGAATTCATTAAGGTTTGTAGCAGGAATGCACCGATTTTACACAACATTTTCTTGATTAACTCTTAATTGGCTTATTGGAAAATAACAAAATTAGGTGTGTAATCTTTTAATATTAATGTCTTTAAAATAGTCTAATACAATTTCATTGTAAAATCAATAGGAATCCCAATATTTAAATGTATTAAAATTTACATGGGGATTTCCTATGACCAGTCTAGCGATGCACCAACCGGTATAAATTAATTTTTCTCTCAATTTTCAATATCTAATGTTGAATTTAAAAGACAACAAATAAAAATAGGAAAATATGCTGCAGGCTGGATAGGAGTTTTATTTTTCTCTTTTATTGTTATTTTTATACTAAATCAGATTGTTTGTTGAAATGTTTAAAATATTTTTTGGTAGTAGTTATTTAAAAATAACGACCGTGGTGGCACTACCGCGTTGTCTAAAAGGTGCTGTGAAATGCAACTGCATGTTTCAGGGCTTGGACAACGTTGACGGAACAGGGGGAACGATGGGTTAAACATCTAATAACCCGACACCCACGGTACTCTGATATTTAGTCATAGACCTTCGTGGGATGTCAAAAGATAAAAAAATGTAGCTAAAATAATCAATAATATATTTTTTTATACATTAATTAATTAATAATCATGTATTAGCAATATGACCATTTCGTTTGTATTTATTGCAAACGTATAAGTTTAAGGCATATATTATATAGAGTGTCTTTCAGGATAGTCTTTACAAGAGATAAAATAAACCAACAATTTTTTAAGTTTAAATCGGGATTTTAAGAAAACTGCCCGCATGGTCTAAAACTAAAAAATCAAAATTTTACTCTGATTTGTATTATAGAGGGCGAGTTATAAGTAAAAATATGAAAATGCCAAAAGTAAAGTACTTTTATTCTTAAGTAAAACTAAATTTCATATGAAATTAAATTTTATGTCAAAATTTAAAGTTAACGCGTAAAAAAACATATTTTCCTATTTTTTTACATGTTTGACATTAACACTTTAATTCTGTACACGACAAAGCGAATTTTACAAAAATCTTTAATATATTTTAATTTTCTTTTAAATTTCGCTCCTTCTTGTCTTTTACAAAAGTTTTACACGCGTTATACAAAAAAAATGGCAAATATTTTTTTTACTCTATTGCTTTATCTTCAAATTTTGACAAAAATTCAATTCTCTACAACATTACATATAAAATTTTATTATACTTTTAAAGATAAAAGTACTTTACTCCTTGGTATTTTTTATATTTTTACTTTTAAACTCACCCTGTATAATCCCAATTTTGCATTTTTTAGGTTTAGACCAGGTGGCCAGTTTTACCAAAATGCCGATATAAAATTCAAAAATTTTTGGTCCATTTGTTTACACCTATCTTGGGTAATTCAAAAATCGGTCACGAAACTTAAGGGGGTGATTCTACTTGACAAAATAAGGGTAGAGCTTTATATAAGTTTTTTTCAAAATGTCATTCGTTTTCGAGTTACAAGCCGTCAAAGATCAATTTTTATTTTGGTTTTTAGGCCATATTGCATTTATTTCTTAACCAATCCAGTTGATATTTGGCACACAAATCGAGCTTTGCAGATTCTACAATTTTAAGAAAAAAGTACTTTTTTAAAATACCGCTAGAGGGCACTTTACCTAAAACTTAAAATTTATTTACATCATAATTTTTTTATTTTGACAGATATTGCAAAGCTGGGGGCGCCATTTTATAGACAATCAAAAAACTTAAAAAATAAGATACTCTTTATTAAATTTGATAAACCTCAACCTTTAGGCACCAATAGACATTAAAGTGTTCATCAATTTTAATCAACTTACCTACATACATACAGGGTGTCTAGTAACTCAACTGACAAACTTAACCAAACGATTCTACAACAAAAAATAAGAAAACAACTTTATATAAACATATGCCCTAATCGTCTTAGTTTTTGAACTACTAGGTGTTAAAAACTTAAGAAAAAAGTTTTTTTGTTTTAAATATTTAACACACCGTAGCTCAAAAACTTTATATAAACTCTACCGTTATTTTGTCAAGTAGAATCACTCCCTTATGTTTTGTGACCGATTTTTGAATCACCCTCTATATGTTTTTTCCTTATTTTTTCTTGGATAGTTACTTCTTAAAGTTTTGGTCGAGTTTCTGGACACCTGTATTTTACTAACTACCCAATATCTGCCATTAAATTGCTAATAAGAAAAAGTATTTTAAGAATAATACGTATGATACTACATTTTAATACACACCCGGAATTGTAACTTCTCCAAAATAATTGACAAACTGGGGCTCTTTGGTAACGGTGTAATAAGGTATGCTGATTGATGATTTAGGTACTTCAATAAAATGAGTTTCTGGCACCTGAAGTAGTGGTCCTGCTTGAAATGTAACATGGTCTCTATATGCGGGTTGATTAGCCAAACCTATTATTTTAATTTTTAAATCATCACTAGTTGAAACTTTTCCAATTTTAATTTGGTGTGGTTTAGAGTCTTCATTGTTGATTGGTTTAGTTAAGTCCAATATTCTAACTCTAAGGTCATCGCTAGTAACACCTTCTGGATGTTTAGCTGAATAAATGGATGATTTTTCTTTTTCATTTTTTGATATTGCATGTTCTGTTGGTGATTTGTCTGTAGTGGAATTTGTAGCTGCTGTAAAATAACACAATTTATTAGTGAAAAATATCTGAAAATATACATATGTATAGTAAGGCTTATAAATGCCGCCCTCGTGGCTGCGCCCGTGAGATCGGCAATGATGATCACCAAAGTTAATTAATCTTAAGCGCGGCTATAATTTAGATAGGAACCCGCGCTTGGTGTTGGGACATCGCCCGAGCGGACCGAGCGGCAACCATCTAATAAACCGTACGCCAGCTGCGTCTTCGATGGTGGAATTGTACAGGGTGCTTCAGAGAAAGATCAATATTAAACTTGTGTGTTTTTGTTTCGGTATATTGGTTTATTTTTGAATTGTAGTGTTAAAATAATGCAAGATTTATTAACGATCCCTATACCAAAACAGGTTTTTAGGATATTTGAGATTTTTGAAAAAATTATAAC
Source organism: Listronotus bonariensis (assembly GCA_014170235.1). Taxonomy (NCBI): domain Eukaryota; kingdom Metazoa; phylum Arthropoda; class Insecta; order Coleoptera; family Curculionidae; genus Listronotus; species Listronotus bonariensis. Next base: position 19,410 of record JACEGR010010350.1, read on the forward strand.
AAAAACAAAATTTTAATATATTCTACCTAACTTATGCTTTACTTTTTTTTATTATGTTAGATTAATAGAAAATAAAGTGTAAAATCAACTACATTTAAATTTTTACAAAGT
>JACEGR010010351.1:0-19520 GCA_014170235.1 Listronotus bonariensis
CTCCCTTCCAATATATGTAACTGGCAGATGGCCAGTGGCTTAGCTACTATGGGACTAGGCGGGGCAGTGCCTCGGGGCTCTCAAGCTCAAGGAAGCCCCTTGGAGTTAAGAGGGGCCCTGGGCTTAATATTTATTTTTTATTTATCAACAGGTGATTTGCCCAATATAAAAAGAAATTTGCAACAATATATACTTGAATACAAAAAAATTAAACTAAAATTTACTACCTAACCTATGTATCACAAACAATATCAAAATAATTTATACATAGATAATCATTAAACATTAAAAACATAGCTTTGTATTACATAATAGATTCCTAATAAATTACTTAAGATATTTTGTGGAACATAAGTTACAGCGTTCTGAACCACCCTACCTTGAAAAAATGGGCTCGCACTTGCTCCACGGTTCTGGCTGATTGGCTTAGGTATCTGAATAAAAAAATTATTGGCGTTTTAATCTTTAAGTCTAAATGCACAATAAATATACCAAAATTTGGACTTTTGGTAGGCATTTGAAAAAAGTCCTCAAATTTTGCGTTTGGTTTCTTTTTGTATAAAAAAATTGAAATTTTAGGAATTTTGGATCGATAATAGTTAGTTCAATGCGTTTACATGTCTGAGTGTAAAAGCTATTTTTAAAGTATGATGAAGGAAAGTTTAAAAAACATAGTTATGGGAAAAAAACGTTTAAAGTTTCAAGTCCGCTCTAAACTATGAAAATCTCAACTTACCCTTAATTGGCACTGCCAGGTCCTTTGGGTTATCCTTTTAATTAATTAGTTAATTAATTTTAATGTTTTTAGGCCCATAGAAACTTGTATAAATGTGTATTTGAATAAAAGAAAGCCAGGTATCAAACCGACTGTACACTATAAGGTGTACTCCGACTGCCAATTCAGCACTCTGAACAACTCCTTCTTTTAACTGCTGTATCTTTAAAACAATTTCAAATTTTAAGAAAGCAGTTAATGAAAAAAAAAAGAAAAATCGTTTTTAGAGATCATCACATGGGATAACCCCCTTAATTTTCTGCAATATATATGTAAGCAAAGCAAACAGGTATCAAAGTACTGGTATTCCTTATAAGGTGTTGCAGAATTTCAGAAAAACATATACCAAACTTAAGACAAAATAAGCCCTGTATAATATTAAGACTTGGTGATTTTTTCTATTTTAAAATTGACAGTCGGTGTATTTATATTTATCTAAAATAAAAATATTTTCTTTTTTAGCTGAATTTGTTCCCTACGAAAAACGCCCCAAAAATCTATTTCACGGGAAAAGCAGCACCACAAAAATACCTCAGTAAAAACAAGAAGTGGCAAACAAAAGTTCTCACGTAACAGAGTTTTAGATGATAAGGAAGTTGCAAAAAACGAAAAACCACATTAAAAAATTAGATTCCAAAGTAAAAAAATTAAAAGAACTAGGAATTCAGTGTAATGTTAAGCCTGTAGGAGCAAACAAGTGAGGTTTTATTGGAATTACTTTGTTGTTTTATTTTTATTTTGTAAATATAAGTACTAATTATACCTTTAACATTTGAAAACGTGAGATTATTTTGGACATTTCCTAATACAAAGAGAGTGTATTAATTTGGGAGTTTAAGAAGGGCCTATGTGTGTGGCGGTGATGCACAGACAAGCCAGCCTCTGCAGACGATTAACATCAATTTTAGGCGTTCAACCAATTATATCCGCGGTAATAATTGGTGACAACTTTGACGTATAATACATTGTTTAAACGTCAACATAACCGATTGGTAAATACCATTTTAGAATTTGTTCTTCGCCTAAAATTGCTGTAAGTCTTGTGATTGTCGTTATTTGCTGTGCTTTCGTCCACCATACGACATCGCCGTACGTCAAGGAAGATAACTTTTTAATAAGGAGCGCTCAATTTTTTATATTTGTCCGAAAATATAGGTTATGTTTGTGACGTCACCTTTTTGCCATTAAATTTATTTATCTGACAAAATAAACCAATACTTGCATACCATAAAATAAAATCACTAAAAAACATAAAAAAATGTATCTTACCCTTAATAACGATTTAAACGTAAATTCCCTGTAAACAAATATCCAAAGGTCAGTGACCCCTGTTTACAGGTTTTAAAATTCTCTGTAACTGCAGTACTAATAACTACTCAATTTAACTATAAACAGTAAAAACTAAACATATAAAAAGTCCAATGACTAAAAAGCAAAAAAATAACACCAAAACCTCGAAAAAAACCTTCCAGTACGATTGTAAACAAAGAATTACGGGAAAAGATTACGTCACAAAATTTAGCGAACATGGGCTTAAGTTATTAAAAGTTTATTTTTCTTGGCCGTACGTTACTATTGGCCTGAGTGGCTTTCCAGTGACGCAAATAGAGCGCTCCCGAGTGGCTCAGGAGCATTTCGTTCTAGTGGCGTTCCAGTGACGGAAAGTGTTACGCACCTGAACTACTCCGTTTTTCTTTCCCCTTGCCCCTCATGCACCAACCCCTCTTTTGGTTTTTGTGCTTCACACATGTTTTTTATGGTTAAGGATAAATTTTTTAAAATTATTTATTTAAAATTGAATTAGATATTTAAAAGAAATTATTATTATAAAGCCAAGAAAGGTTAAAAACAACGAAATTTTAAAATTTCTTAAAGTATCTCTTTTCTTGTCTAAGGATGCGTTCCAGTGACTAACTTTTTAGAGCAGTTCAAGAGCTTCAAGCCCTGGAGCGTGACGCACAAAAATTTTCGTCGCTGGAAAGCTACCCTGAGTGGCGTTCCAGTGACGCAAATAGAGCGCTCCCGAGTAGCTCAGGGGCATTTCGTTCTACTTTATGGCGTTCCAGTGACGGAAAATGTTGTGCACCTGAGCTACTCCGTTTTTCTCTCCCCTTGCCCCTCATGCACCAACCCCTCTTCTGGTTTTTGTGCTTCAAACGTGTTTTGTCATGGTTAAGGATGAATTTTTTAAAATTATTTATTTAAAATGGAATTAGATATTAAAAAAGATTATTATTATAAAGCCAAGAAAGGTTAAAAACAACGAAATTTTAAAATTTCTTAAAGTATCTCTCTTTCTTTGTCTAAGCATGCGTTCCAGTGACTAACTTTTAGAGCAGTTTAAGAGCTTCAAGCCCTGGAGCGTGACGCACAAAAATTTTCGTCGCTGGAAAGCTACCCTGAGTGGCGTTCCAGTGACGCAAATAGAGCGCTCCCGAGTAGCTCAGGGGCATTTCGTTCTACTTTATGGCGTTCCAGTGACGGAAAATGTTGTGCACCTGAGCTACTCCGTTTTTCTCTCCCCTTGCCCCTCATGCACCAACTCCTCTTCTGGTTTTTGTGCTTCAAACGTGTTTTGTCATGGTTAAGGATGAATTTTTTAAAATTATTTATTTAAAATGGAATTAGATATTAAAAAGATTATTATTATAAAGCCAAGAAAGGTTAAAAACAACGAAATTTTAAAATTTCTTAAAGTATCTCTTTTCTTTGTCTAAGGATGACGTTCCAGTGACTAACTTTTAGAGCAATTTAAGAGCTTCAAGCCCTGGAGCGTGACGCACAAAAATTTTCGTCGCTGGAAAGCTACCCAGATGACTGTGATGTGCAACCAAAACATCATCTTTGGTTTAAGTCCCCAGGTTTTTCCAATCATGCTCGTGCATCTCACGAGGCATATTTTGGCTTTGTTTAGACTCTTTATTATCTGTTGATTTAATGTTAATTTTCTGCCCAGGATTTCACCTCCTTAACAGTTTTTATCCGTTTACCAAAGATTTTCTGGTCTCTAAAAGTACTTACATATTCAAACAAAAATTTCTATTTTGAAAAAAAAGTTTAAAAGTGATTTTAAATATTTTAAAAATAAATAAAACATTTTCTTAAAATACTATATTAATTGAAATTTTTATCTAACATATTTTGTTAAAATTAATATTTACAATAACAGAAAACTTATTATTTCCTTGATCTGCATATTTTTTTAGTAATAATTTTTTCTGTCGTTTTCGTCCTTTTCCATTTCATTCTTCTATTTTGAAACCATACTTTAACCTGCAAGCAGAAAAAAGATACTTAATTGTAGTGCAATTTATTTTTATTTTATTATTTATTATTATTATTATTATATTATTAGCTTGGGTTGTATGTATGTGTGTATGTATGTATGTATGTATATAACGGAATCTTTAAGCTTAATTTTCACCAACTTGCAGCGATTCGATTTCTTTGAAACTTTGCACACGTATCAAGGACCCATGACAATGCAATAATCTGCAAACAGTATTCCGTTATCCTGATTAGGATCGCCAGGATAAATAAATTCCTTTATAGATTTTCTGTAGGAGAGTAACAGAGAAAGAGCTAATGCGTGATCTGCGCATGCGTGCAGTTTCGGACGTACTCTCAGCATAAGGCTGACAGAAACTTGTTCGGAGTAGTTGCGTTCTGAAACCCCATGCAACAGTGAAGCTTTAAATGAAATGATTAGATTACGAAATAGTTCGTGAAACATTTCAATATCACGTGTCCGCAGAAAACTAATTGATATATTGAACTAAAAGATAAAAAATAAATAATAGTTTAAAAAACACGCTTTTATATGCAACCGAACTAAAAAATTAGAAAATAATTTTTCATTACAAAGAGTTTGTATTACAGTAATAAAAGGTCAAAGAATGAATCATAATTATATACCTCAAAATAGAATTATAATAAAATTTAAGATAATAACAGAATAATTCACTTCAGAATAAAAGCGTGGGGTGCTTAATATATTAAATGTTATAATTATTTCATTTGTAAATATCTATGAGGGAAAAGTTATGAAAAAATAGTAAAATGCATCCCACGCTTTTTACTCTGAAGTGAATTATTCTGTTATCTTAAATTTTATTATAATTCTATTTTGAGGTATATAATTATGATTCATTGTTTGACCTTTTATTACTGTAATACAAACTCTTTGTAATGAAAAATATTTTCAAATTTTTTAGTTCGGTTGCATATAAAAGCGTATTTTTTAGTTTTTTTAAACTATAATTTATTTCGTTTTAAATAAACGCTTTGTTTAAAACGACCTTCCGATATGCTATACATGGTGTCCAGTAATCCCATCATATTTGTTCCAAATTAAATGGGAATTTAAATAAATATTTTTATTTTAGAAAACCCTGTTAGTAGCATTACCTACATACTATAAACTTTTCATTTATATAAATTTAAAAAGAACAAATTGACGGTATTCATTCATATGGTTTGCCAACCCTCCGGAAATTTATTTATTAATAACTTTTATTGTTGAAAAAAAATTATCAGAAAAATGAGAGAGGGGGGTAATTTAATTGATAGCTTAAAATGCAGGGTATGATTCCTTAACTTATTTTAGAAAGAAAAGTTTATATGAACATATGTTTCAAAACCTCTTAACTTTTGAGATAAAGAGTGCCAAAGTTTAAAAGTAAAATTGTTTTCTTATCATAACTTCAAAACTCTTTAAGATAATTTCATAAAATTTAACATGAACCTACTAAGCACCAATAGTCTTTTTTGATGTGGAAGTTTTTTAATAATTTTTACCAGTGGCGTCAGTACGGGATGTATACTGAAATTTTCCAAAAAATTGATACGGCATTGCTTTAAAAATATATATATATATTTTTAAATTCCCATTTATTTTACAACAAATTTGACCTCTGAACTTTTTGAACTTTCTTTGTCAAATGGACCATTTTCGCGTAAAAAAATAAAGTATGTTTTTGATGCATTTTTGGTATAGAAAAATGATTTAAAAGTAGTAGGCTGGCGCCCTATTTTTAGATTTTTATTCGAAAACGGTGCATAATACGAAATAAAGTCAGGAGGTCAAATTTGTTTCAAAATAAATGAGAATTTAAAAAAATGGTTTTTATTTTGGAAAAAGCAACGGTGTAACATATTTTTTTTTTTTGAAAAATTTTCCGTTTTCATCCCGTACGGACGCCACTGGTTGAAATATTTACAAATTCTCTATGTTAAAAAATCCTATTGGTGCTTAGTAGGTTTGTGGCAATTTTCATGAAAAAATTTGCAACAGTTTTAAAGTTATGATAAGAAAAGATTTTTTCTTAATATTTTAACACTCTATACCGGGGTATACACGGTCATGCAAACCTGAAACGCACTTGCATGAATGCAAATGTCAAATGAAGCTTTTGATACACATGAATCAGATGTACCTGACAGTTCAGCGTCAGTTTTGGCAGCTGGTGGTGTGATCAACTTGAGCATAAGCGTAATTTAGCGAAAAGATTTTTTAATTTTTGTCAATGTATTCATTACTTTTAACTTGCCGAAAGCATAAATAACCTTGGTACATATCTATAAAATCACGCAATACATCTTCCCGGCGCCAAAGAGCCATTTTTTTAACTCAGAACCAACAATATTACCCCGTAAACGACGTTCCTAAACTGAAACGTTAACTGAAGTGTCCTACACATGCACAAGTTTGCACGACGCGCGCCACAAAAATCAAACTCGGACATCGAGTCGCATGCCAAGCCAGATGTGGCAGTTTTTAATACACTCGGTCAAATTTGCGCGCGAGCTTTGGCTTTTATGACAGTTTTGCATGACCGTGTATACTCCGGTTACAGCCAAAGTCGATTGATGAGATAAGGTCACGACATTCGCCATATTGGCTAGCGCGGCTGTGTAGTCAAGTCGGGCCATTTTCGGCCATGTTTGATTTTAGGCAGATCAGTGGCGTAGAATTAAGGAGAAAACAAAAAGAACTGTATATTGTAAACAAAATTTATTGGATTATTTTAATAGGCATAACCTAAAACAAAAACATTAATGTGGTTTAAATATTGAAAATTAAAAATAATTAAAGCGACGACAGGACGATGAGATACCTGGCATGCAGAGCAAAACATTTTCCATGGTTCCGTAAGTCAAAAACCATTTTAAAAACTTCGTATACAAGTTGTCCGCTAATGAATGGTACACAGAAATACCACAGATTCCTTATGCCAAAATATTAAGGTTTAACCAAATATACCTAATATCCAAAAGTTTATAATAAGGAAGATACAGAGTGTCAGAGTAAAAAGAAACAGTAAATTTATTTCGATAATTGTTCCCCCTTTTTAAATATCTTAATAAAACGGAATCTCGGGGTTTTTAAACATTAGCTTTTCAGATCGAATATTAATTTTTGTGTGTAGACTAGAGGGCGATGGGTACACTATTTAAACTTCTCTAAAATTACCCAATTTTTTTGTTACTACTCTGTATGTATGTAAACTAGTAAGCTTTTCTATGCTTCCTGCACAAAAAAGGTATAATTAGTAAGAATCGGTCTTGACAACCGTTTTAAAGGTATTCAGGTATTCACGTTTTAGTTGTTCAGTGCACCCGAAAGTATGTACCTTCAATAACATTGTATTAGCTATAATTACAACTGCTCAGATATAAATAGCTGATAGCTAAAAACTCCTGGATAACGAGTTTTATTAAAATGTTTAAAGCATATCAGAAATTATCAAAATTCATGAATAAAAATATTTATATTCGTTTAACACCCCGTATCTTCCTTATCATTAACTTTTGGATATAGATATGTTTGTTTAAATCCTAAATGGGTATTTTCGCATAAGAAATCTGTGGTTTTTCTGTGTACCATTAATTAGCGGACACTCATCAGTATCATATGTATATAACAACACGAATGACTGAAAACTATTTGACTAAACACTGTCAAAATCTCAAAAATAAAACGAGTCCGAACCAATAATATGTGAAGTCTCTAAACTAACCAAAAACATTAACAACTGGAAATCCTTGCAAAATATACAACCAAAATGAAAATGGCAAATTTCCACAGTTTTTACCAAACAAAGCTTCGACAAGGCACGACTCTGTCATCAGCTGATAATGCTACCAACTTTGAACAGAACTGCCAACCGAAATCGTAGTTCTCACACCCTCACGTCCCTGACAAAAGCTATCCCCGGTCTTGCTTATGTCTAAACCCCTTCTTATAAAGAAACTCTGGTTATAGCTTAAAAAGTTAAGAGATTTAGGACATGTGTTTATATGGACTTTTCTTCCTAAAATAAGCTAACGAATCATACCCTGTATTTTTAGCCAACAATTAAATTACACCCTGTATAGACAGATCTTAGACTAAAAGAAGGTATGACAGATTTTAGTTTTTTATGTCTTTCGTATTAAAGGTTCTTACTTGTCTCTCGGTTAAATCTAAGGCTACAGCAATCTCATATCGTCTAAGCCTGGTTAAATAATTTGACCTTAAAAACTCTTTTCTCCAATTCTCTTATTTGGTTTTTGGTAAAAGCTGTTCTTTCTTTTCTTGCTTTTCCACCATACAGTTGTTGTTTAAGATCTGCAAAAAAAATAACGGCGATAAGGTAAAAATAAATTGGTATACAGAATATTTCAAATGTATTACACATTAGTTTTTGCAATTGTCATTAAATAATCTAAATCAAAAAAAAATATTCTTAAAAAGGTCTGTACAAAATAATTTATATCCCAAATTCCTTAGGGCAAAATAAAAACAATCTAACATCATTTACCATAATAACAATGTTGATGGTTTTGGGAAGACATACTATCAAAGTTTTCATTTCATTTTATGAATTTTCAAATATTTATTCATATATTTTTTTTTCCCATAATTCAGGTTTAGGAAGTTTTTCAGGGTAAAGAATCGTTTTTTTTTATCTTTGGACAATCCACGAAGGCTGAAAGCCTAAATACTAACGTACCGTGGTTGTCTTAAGCGAGGTAAGAGGAAGTTTGTTGACACGGGACTTAAAAACTTGAAGATTTGGGGGGAAGGAAAGACCTCCGCTGGCACTAGGTTTCACGATCTAGAAACTTTAGGGATAAAAGAACGAAAAAAGTGAGAAGTTCGGGGCCTGTCCAGTTGGACCGTATAGGGATGCATACGCGTGGCACCACGAGTTTCTCTGTTGGGAGCTGCAAGAGGAGGGACTATACTGGATAATTCGTCGGAGCAGAAGCCGTAAAAGTATCTATAGAAGAGCGATAGATCTCCCACAGCTCGACGATGGGCAAGAGAAGTAAGTCTTTGAGTAAGTAAAGGATCAAGACGAACAGCCCTTCTTTGAATGGCATCAGGAATGCTGAGGGTTGTAGGGGATGCCATTCCCTAGACATGAGAACAATATTCCAGAGAAGGTCGAATTTGGGACACATACAAAGTGTATAAATTGGAAGGAGAAAAATACTTTTTGGCTCGGAAAAGAAATCTAAGCTTTTTTGAAGCCGCGGTGGCTATAGATACAATGTGTTTATGCCAGTTAAGGTTACTCTCAAATGTGACGCTCACAAGGTTAAATGCGTCCCCGCTCTGCAAAACCTGGCCACTCATAAGCAAAGGATGAGTGTTTGATGATTTTTTCGCGACAAGGAACATGATTGTGTTTTGGATGCATTAAATTGAACGAGATTTTTGGCGCCCCAATCCAATATCAAATTGAGATCCTGTGAAAGAGATATCTGCATCGCCCTGCGTCTGCTTTCCAAGTCGGGTTGAGAGATTGGTTTGGGAACCTGAAAAGTGGAGTGAAGGGTACTATCGTCAGCATAACTATGAGTGGGATTGGTTGTGGAAGAAAGAAGGTCGTTGATGTGAAGAAGAAACAAAGTTGGTGCTAGAACTGAACCCTGAGGCACTCCAGCATTAATTTCGTGAAAGCTTGAGAGTGGCCATCAACAATGACTGATATACGTTTTTGTTGTATAATGCAGAGGGAGTCACTTGCATTACTTTGCCCATCGAGGTTCAAAATGTCATTACTTTTTTTTCCTTGGTATATTATGGGTCAGGTCCAAATCCATCTATGTATGGTTTAAACAAAAAAGGTATTTTTGTAAATTTCGCTATTAGCAACCGTCTTTAAGATATTTTAGATTAAACGTTTTATGAATTGAAGATATGTTCTATAGTTCGGCGGATCCATTTAATGGATGGTAGATAATTGTTTGGGTACACGCCAAAAAATTTAAAAAAAAGTACCAAAAAACCAAAAAATTAAAACAAGTAAAAAGAAAACTAAAAATCGACGTTGTCAAGATAAATTGAATAAATATAAAAATTAACTATTATTAAGGTTTTAAATTTTAAAATGTTTATCTTTTTTATGATATTCTGAGAACTCTTTGACATTAAATGTCAAATATGATTGGTTATAGTGTCATAGTGACATAGATAACTGGTTGCTGGTGTATTTATTGTTTGTATTACAAAAAGGTGAATAGTTAGTTAATTTTTAGTCTTCCTGAAGATACTTCAGTACCAAGCAAAGGCAACCAAGTGATATTTTAATTAACTGAAATTGATGCTACACAATTATCTTTATTTAATAATATATACGCACTTTCTTTAATTTTGCGTTTTTTAGAAAAAGTTTCCTTTGCTAAAATGCTCGAAGCATCCCAGTTTATTCTATGATTGTTATCAAATGCGTGTTGGCAGATTTTTGATATATGAAATTCTGTGTTTTTAATGTATGATCTGTGTTCTTTTATGCGTTTGGCTAATGGTCTACAAGTTTCACCTATATAAAACTTATTGCATTCGCAAGGTATTTTATAAATGACATTTTTTGTATTTTCATTTAAGTTGTATGGTTTTGTTTTTGTTAATTGAGATGATAGTGTTTTGCGTTTTTTTTTTGGCGTGTTCCCAAACAATTACCATCCATTAAACGTTTTATTCCATACAAATTCGAATACATTCTTTCAAGCTTTATCTAGGCCACGCGGCAGTCTAAAAGGTCTGTACAAAATGCTACTATACTCTCTACACTACTCTCATTAATGATCCTTTACTTACAGAAAGGCTTTTCTCTCTTGCCCATCGTCGGGCTGTAGGGGATTTATCGCTTTTTTATAGGTACTTCCATGGCTTCTGCTCTGAAGAATTGTCCAGTATAGTTCCTCCATTCACGGTTTCCAACAGAGAAACTCGTGGTTCCGCGCGTATGCATCCCTATACCGTCCAACTGGACAGCCCCCGAACTTCCCACTTTGTTCGTTCTTTTATCCCTAGAATTTCTAGATTGTGGAACCTGCTGCCCGCGGAGGTCTTTCCTTCCCCCCAAATCTTCAAGTATTCAAGTCCCTTGTCAACAAACTCCCTCTTACCTCGTTTAAGACACCCACGGTACGTTAGTATTTAGGCTTTTAGCCTTCGTGGTTTGTCCAAAGATAAAAAAATACTACAAACTCTTGGGTCAAAATATATACAGTTTAATGCTATTTACCTCAGTCGAGAAGTTGATTGTTTGCGACATACACGGTGTCAAAGTTTCCAGTTATTTTTTTTTTTACTGTAACACCCTGTATCTCGCAAACGGCCAACTTTTTGCCTAAATTGTGTTATATTGTAGCATTTTGTCCAAAGGAGTTTGTGTTATCATTTTTTACAGACCTTTTTAAGACCCTATATATCTCTTTATAAAATTAAAAAGTTAAAGCAAAAAAATGCACGTTTTAAAGTATGTACCGTACCCAAAAAAAAAAAAACTGGGACAACAAAATATAGTTTTATCTCCTGGCCTATTAAAATTTTGTGTTTTGATGTTGTCAAAGAATGTAATTTTGTGACAGCCACGACAAATTATAAAAAACAAAATTTTTTAGAGACCACCTTCCCTACTTGTATTTTAATGTCCCCGATTTTTTTGGCACGATGTAACATTGAAAAAAATGTGTCAATGTCAACAATAATAATTTTAAGAAAGGGAGATATGGGTAAATTTGTTTCCTTCCCTTTAGTTTTTAATTTTAAATTTGTGCCAAAACGTCAACTGTAAAGTTGACATGTTTTTTGGTAAAGATAAAATTATAAAAACGAAACTACAAAGGCTTTAAAGAATGTACCGATCCAAAAAAAAACTGGAACAACAAAATCTAGTTTTATCTCCTGGCCTATTAAAATATTGTGTTTTAATATTGTCACAGCCAAAGTCGGTCTATATAAGGTTACGACATTCGGCCATATTGCTTTGACGTGTTATGACGTCACATCTCCCATTTTTCGGCCATGTTGTTCAGTGCCGGAGATATACAGTTTATTGTATTAGTAGAAAAAACCGTTTACACAACAGTTTTTAATTATTATTAAGTTGTAAATTCTTTTACTTTAAATAAAAAACATTTGGAATCACATCTTTCAACAAATATCACTTCCAAAACAATGCAAAATGAAATGCGCAAATTCTAGACGCCACTGGATTTCTCTCAGCTCTGATTTTTACCCAGTCTTGCCAACTTTTCTCCGAGAAGTGCCCTTCCTTGCGTTCCCGACCTCAAACCGCCTACAAGTTGAGGATATGTCGCAACCTTATAAATATAAACGAACCTTGGTCACAGCAATGTAATTTTTTGACAGCCACGACAAAAAATTCTAAATTATAAGGAATAATTTTTTTTATAAACCAAGAGACACCTACTTGTATTTTAATTTCCCCGATTTTTTGGTACGATGTAACATAAAGGAAATGTGTCAATCTCAACAATAATAATTTTTCCTACGACCACATGTGAAAATAGTAAATAGCACACTGTTTTCATGCATAGAAAATGCGTTTTATCACACTAGTGTTGCAAAGTACTTTACAACACTGGTGTTGCAAAGTATAATATGAAGCTGTCATCGCTGTCATTGTTATTTAAAATAAATTTGAAGTTATCAGCCTGTTAATGGGATTTACATTGATAAACCCATGCAATATTTTTTAAATGAGGACCTTTTTAATTCTAAAATAATGAAAAGCTACTAAGTAGGTGATTTTTGATATAAAAATATTGTTAAACAGTATAATATATCGCAGTAAGGAAATAGTTATTTTCCTATCAAGTGCGGAAAGTATCATTTTTCCGCACGCGATTGCAGTTAGCCGAACGACGCGAAGCGGAGTTCGGATAGCAATCGAGTGCGGAAAAAATACTTTCCGCAAACGTTAGGAACAATATTTTTTCTACTAGCGTAGGATAAAATACTTTCCGCAAGTGTTAGGAACAACATTTTTTCTACTAGCTTAGGAAAATAAATAAAACAGTTCGTCTATAATATATGTATTTTGTATTTTTATTACATATTAAGAAAAAAACTAAATCTAAATCTTATCACTATTTATATTAATTATAAAGGAGCAGTTGTTGGCATTTTGTAAATTTATAGCAGATGACAAAACCTTGGGTATGGTGGTCGTAGACCCAGTATTGCCACTTTCTACCTCTGCATTACCTGGATTTCTTTGTATCTCGGTTTGAATAGAATATATTTCAGATTGGGAGGCGGATGCTGATGTCGTAAATGTTGTTGGGTCTTTCTGATTTAAGATTTTGTTTGATATTCTGGTTCGTTCTTTTGCGGACTCCTCGATATAACCTTCGGCAACTGAAGTCGATTTCCAGCCGCCCAGTCTTTTAATATTGGTTATGCCTTCCCCGGAATCTGCCAACATTGTCGCAGATGATCGGCGGAAGCTATGGCCTGTGTATAAATGAGGGTCTGAAGACCGAGGTACCCAGCGATATCTGCTGGCATCTTGCCAAAGGAATTTATGCCCACACACTGGACTGAGATAACTCCCTTTTTATATTGAGTAAAAAATCTATTATGCTTAGTATTAGGTTTTCTTAAACTTGCATATTTTCTATACAATGCCAAATATTTTCCATTTTTTACCTCTTTTGAAATTGTAAAACATCGGGATGTATGGTTTTTTGATTGAGATATGTTAATCATTACAAAATCGCCTTTATCAATAACATCATTTGTAGTTAAATTGCAAAGCTCTTCTCTCCGGCATGCTCCCGCCAGTCCGAATATTGTTGCCACTTTGATCATTAAGTAAATTTCGTCAGGTGCTTCTAGTAGGAACTTACTAATTTGTTCATTGGTAAAAACTTTAGCTTTTTTGGTTGAAAACCAATATTCATTTTCTTAAGAAATGCTGTTAACTTGAAATACCTGCTGATATCCACATCTTTTCAATTTTAAGCTTGCTCTTCAACATCGAATACTTGGACCAAAGAGTATTCGGCTTGATAGTCTTGGAGAGCTTGGCAAAATACGCAAGCAAAACTTCTTCTTTCAAGCTTTTCACTCCTTTTCCATTACACCAGTTTTGAAATACTTCGTATTCCTTGTTATACCTGTTTTTTGATTTTTCAGGCAAAAATTCTAAACTCTTAACAGTCTCCAAAATTTCGCTTGGTAGGTCGTCGTCTGATTCAAGCATTTTAAAATCGTCAAGAACTTAATTATTATATTCAGCAATATTATTTGACTTTGACTTTGACAAATTATCTCGTACTTGGTTGTTATGGAGCGATTCTGTTGCCATGGTTTTACCTTTTAGGTGAAGTTACTTAACCCTTTATTGGATATTCTTTCGATCATAAGAAATAATTATTATTTATAAAAAATTAAGGTATAAAGTCGAATTCTACTTGTGTAGTCTAGTCTGACGTTTACTTATACGTATTTCTGAGATAATGAAATTTTTATCTAAAACATCTATTTATTTAGCCTAATATAATTTGATTTTTTGTGTTGCAATTGAATATATACATTTTTAACTTATTTTTACTTTTTCCACACGCCGTGCGGAAAAGTAACTTTGCCGCACGGCGTGCGGAAAAGTAACTTTGCCGCACGGCGTGCGGAAAAGTAACACTTTCCAAACTAAAATGCGTGCGGAAAAGTGGACTTTTCCGCACGCTAGTAGAAAAGTATATATCACCCTAGTGATGCAAAGTTTTCAATTGTTTTCTTATTTTTTTTGTGAAGACAAACAACTTTTTTTGAGAATAACTTGTGGTCGTAGGAAAAATAGTGTACATTACTTGTGTGAAAACCACTTTCTTACACTCGTGGGTTTGTCGCACTCGGCTGACGCCTCGTGCAACAATATTCCCACTCGTGTGAAATAAGTCAGTTTCCACCCTTGTAATGTAATATACTATTAAGAGAGGGTGTAGAGAGATATGGGTAAATTTGTTCCCCTTTAGTTTTTAATTTTAAACTTGTGCCAATACGTCAACTGTAAAGTTAAAATGTTTTTGGTAAAAATAAAATTTAAAAACAAAACTTTAAAGGCTTAAAATTTCTTGATCTAAAAATTTTGTCACTCATTCCCAGATGTGCAGTTTTCAATTGTGGGTCTGTAACAGATGTTTTCGAATTTTGGAATGCCGTTTCGTTGTTGTTTATACAAGTTCTTAATTTATATGTTTTCGGTATCTTTAGAAAAATATATGAAAGGTAATATGATACCTTTGAAATGTGCAAGAAAAATAAGTGCTCTTTATAAAAGAATTTTTAAAGAACATTATGTCTACATTATGAGGTTACATATTGTTTATAACAATTATTCAAGAGTAATATACAGGGTGGCTCACCATTAGGGGATATAATCCCGAGCCTTTTTTCCAATCCCGGGATTCCGTATTTCGGGACTGGGAACAGACAATCCCAGGATAGTCTCATGATTTGAGGGTAGAGTACAAAAAATGCGAAAATATTAAAAAAAATCAACTTTCTTTAGGAATAGAACAAAAATCTGAACAAAAAAGAAAATTTTCTCTTTAAAACAAAAAGCAAACTAATTAAAATATAGAAAAACCAACTTAATACAAACCTTCTTTTGATAAAGACATTTCTACAGTCATCTTGAGTAGGGTACCTTTAAAAATAAAAATAAAACTGTATTTCTGCAACATCGACATACCCTATGCTATGTAATAGCAAATATGGGCATTTTGGGCATTTAATGATGATAATATGGCCCCCCTCAGGGCTGGTTCGAGGGGTGAGGGTGATCATGCAATTGAAAAGTGAGAAGTAAGGGCTTTCTTTTTGCTTTTCAAATACGTGGGAGTTTTTTTGTAATTTTAAAAATTAACGAATAAAAGAACAACAATAAAAATAGGTGAGGGAACTTTAAATTATAAACATATTTAATGTTAAAATACTAATAACATGCGTGATGGGGAGTGTTGCTTTTACATACTGCGTAAACCTGATTGGCATTGACAGCTCGACAAATTGACATGAAAACTAAGTGCGTTTCGTTTCATGCAGTATTATTTTGAAAAAATTAAATTTATTTATTGATCCTGAAAATCCCGGGATTTGAGAAATTTAATCTCGAAGATTTCGGGACTAGAAAAGGGCCGGGATCAAGGAAATATATTTCCGACTCACCATAAACGCATCAATCTCAAAAACGGTACGTATGAATAATTTTAATTCCAGTATGCCATGATGCCCTATGTGTAGGTATGGTTGCGGCATTATCAAAGTAAAATATGTAATTTAATGCAAAAATAATGTAAAAAAGTAAAAAACGGGGCTTTAAAAGGTGAAAATCAAATATTGTGTGACACTTTAGCTTTATATCAAGAATTGTGTGCAAAAAGAAGGGGGAATATAGTAAAAATAGGTTAAGATTAAATTTCAAGTCTGGTGATGAATATCGAGAACGAAACGTTTCCGCCAAAAATTGAGATTCGTGATCAGCGCCCCAAAATACCCTTGATACCAAATTTCATCAAAATAGGAATGCCGCAACTGTCTAGAAAATTACCTAAAGGTGTTTTTACAGTTTAAAAGTTTTTTGCATTTTTTTTGCTGCAATTTATCGATCTGCGCACGCGCCTTTTTCTTTGTTAAAAAATGCTGCAAAGTGCGCGTGTGCAGATCAAAAAATTGCAGCAAGACAACTTTCATGCAAGAAATCTTGCAAACTGAAAAATGCGCAATATTTTTAATGGCAAGTAAATTAATCCTTCACATGATTTCCCACACATACTATTGTTATTGTTACAAGTAATCTAGTCTATTCTATTTATATTTTTTTTTCTTGGTTTTGGTCCCTTCAGGTCCAATCCACCACTCTCCCCTTCCGGACTATGTTTTCCAGGGCTTCGTCGGCGGAAAATCTGGATAATCGAGCTCGTAGCTCCCAGAAATTCCAAAAAGAAAACAAATAATCCAACAACCGATGCAATGCATAAATTGTCGGCTGTCAAACCAAGATCTGCTACTGGTGTTACGTATAACCTTCACTTTCACTACTGACAGTTCTCATGGCACGCCCATCTATTTCCCGCCATTTGAGAAACACCTCGTATTCACCACCAAACAGGAAACCATCAGCTTATAGGAATCTTCGCCCACAGCGTTTAGATCCAGAAGAAAGATGCCGTCAATTTAACGTGAATCTTTCCTTGATCCCCGAAGGTAAAAGCGTCCGTACGGCACTTCTAACCGCCACTCCGGGAAGAACTTTGTAGTCCTTTACGCACGTCCGCACTGTCCGGAGGTCAAAGTAAGAGGTTACAAGTAATCATTCAGTCAATTTTGTTTGACTTTTAACCTCAAATTCGGCTATATTTCCCCTTCTTGTTTTTTTATCCTGTTAGACATCTCCCGACGCCGCTAACAACCGCTGTGAGCTGCTGTAAGACTGACGTCATTGATTTGTCAAAAAATGAAAGTGCTTACAGCTGCTGTAAGTAGCTAACAAAGAAAATATCCCTTAGGCCATCAAGACCACATTGCAGTGGCGTAGCGTGCCTTGGAGGGGCAATGAGTTAGAAGGCCAAAAAATTGTGTTGACCAAAAATAAGTGGTCCCCTCTCTCCAAAGAACATTGTTTTTGTTATTTCAGCAATGATTTTTAGTTCCTATCAAAAATAGTTAAAGATAAAAAAACACTTTCCCAATTTAGCCGACAGTTTTGCTTACAAACGTTTGAGGGCCTCTGTGACCCGGGGCCCGTATTATTGATAGGGCTCATATGCCGGTAGCTACGCCCCTGCCACATTGTCTTATTTAACCAAGCTAATTTATGACTAGTGCAAACACACCCACTGTTTACTTCTGCAAACTGCAATAAAAATAAAATGTATGTCACCAAACCACCTAAAGTATCTAAAAATAAAAGATTACATTTTATCATGCGACGAATGGAACTGAATAATAAAAAAATAAATATCTAAGCTAACGACAAATTAAAATAATTAAAATTTTATGAGAAAAATTAGTTAAGGGTTTTTTATTACTTATAACTCAAGGCTACCTATAAGTGCTCTTTTCTTTTAAAAATCTGCTATGATGAAACGCGTTTGGTTCCAAAAGGCAATACCTCGAAAAATTCATGAGTTAAGCTAACTTTTAAATTAAATATCCACGTTCGGCCATATTAGCTTTGTTCGCGGGTCTAGTAATGAACCGATTTTGAACCAGAACCGAACTGGTATAGAATTGTTTTAAAGCGCATGTCTAGTTATTTATTAGTTCGGAATTTTTATTTACCGCGAACGATTTTCTATACAGCTGAGGATGTATTCTAACCTAGCCTTTTGGTTAGGATTTTTCATGGTTAAATTGGATACTACACAAAAAAAAAAATTAAATTCAAACAAAAGGTAAATTGTTATACTGTCGAAAGCCACTCGAGGTCTCTCGGCGGAAGACGAGGAATTCCGTGCCTTCTCTCGTTTTTAACATAAGTATGTGTAAAGAATCTATTGAGTTGTCCGTTACTTTGTGACAATACATTTTACGTAGAATGTAATAAAAACACAGATTTTACTTTGTTATTTTGTCACATATTTTTATATTGCTTTTGCGTTACTGCAGTTTCGACATACTATGTCATTTTCAAACGACTTTTAAAAAGTCGTTTGAAAATGACATAGTATGTCGAAACTGCAGTAACGCAAAAGCAATATAAAATATGTGACAAAAATAACAAAGTAAAATTTGTGTTTTTATTACATTCTACATAAGTATGTGTATTTAACTAAAGATAAAATTCAAACAAGAAATGGTAGAATCTTCTAATATTGTCTATATTTTTTAATTGAATCTTTATTTATTTTATTGCATACATACATTCATACCGAATACAATTAAAAATCCTTTGTTTATATACGCTCAGAATCACAAAAATATAAAAAATATTCAACAGGTATATTAACCCGCATAAAAGTGGCAAAAACAAATAAACTGTAATACAACGGTTTATTTCTGTACCACAAAAACAGAAAAACAGCTGACCATGTCGACAATGCGCATGAAATTCCGAACTGAACTTTTAGTTCCAACAAAAATCCCAGGACTGCTAATCAGGTTACGAACCGGTAACGAACTGATTCCATTGTAACCCGCGAACACAGAACTGTTACTAAAAATTCGGGATTTTATTAACCGCGAACGCCGCTTTTTCACTGCGCATGCGAATAGTCCCAGAACCGGTTCAGAATCGAACCCGCGAACAAAGCTATTATAAACACATTTTAAAACAAAAATTAAACCGACAGAACCCACTCAAAAAGTTGAAAATAATAAAAGTCCGGTAATAAATTTATAAAAATAATTTTTAAAAAATTCCCATTAAGTTTGGAACAAATTTGACTTTTTGATTTGGTGCACGGTTTTCGCGTAAATAAATAAAACCCATGTCTG
>JACEGR010010352.1:0-19514 GCA_014170235.1 Listronotus bonariensis
CACACATGTGCATTATTATTAATGAACTGCCTTTGTTTTGCTGAGACACAAAAGCAAAGAGAATACTTTGGGATCGTTTTTATATCCATAAAATTATACTATAATAAGTGACAAGAAAATTAAAACACCCATTTTTAATCTATATAAAATTTTATTTTTAGTATATATATTTTTTTTCTCAATTTCGTTAAAAAATAATTAAATTTTACTTGTAGTTTTTTAAAACTTTTATTAACTGTCTAATTAAAATATGATTAGTTTTAAGTAGAGGTTGTGGCCTCTTGCGCGTAATAGCTCCTTGCGGCACTTGCGCGTAAACTGAAGTTAGCTACATTAGGCACCCCGTCTAGCGCCCAAAGTTAGGCAACCTGCCTATCAAGTTGTAGTAGGGGTAGATGGCGGTTTCACCATCCACCACCACCGGTGGAGCTTATTATCTCAAGATCTCTGACGTCAGAGCAATTATTTAGGAATCTTGCGCAACTCCATATTTGAGGGTACTGCGCATGCGTCAGGAATGCAAGGGCGTGGCCACGGCCTGTCACCTGTCAAATGTCAAATGCCACTTGCCAAATGTCAAATGTCACCTGTCAAATGTCAATAGGAATCTAACCTAGAAAAATGGACGTCGCGCCTCGGACCAACGCTTAGGGCTCCGCTCCTTTGGTTCTTTCGCTGTCCTATTATCCGGGGGCCCCACAAGGGTATTAACCTGTTAATCTTAGTTGTTGACATAACCTTAAACTTTTTATGAGTGGAGTATTGTAAAAATATCGACAAAATGGTGAAGGTAAAAATACAATTAATGACTTACAACTATTTATAAATAATAAAATAAGAATTTTTGTATATTTCCTAAAATTAACCCCTAAAATAAGACTTAAGGGTATTTTTAAAAATATTT
This sequence comes from Listronotus bonariensis, assembly GCA_014170235.1. Taxonomy (NCBI): domain Eukaryota; kingdom Metazoa; phylum Arthropoda; class Insecta; order Coleoptera; family Curculionidae; genus Listronotus; species Listronotus bonariensis. The sequence goes on from JACEGR010010352.1 coordinate 905, forward strand.
TATAAAAGGGTATCATGAAAGATCGTTATCAGCCAGGGTACCGAAGGTACTTTTACCGCTATTTGCGCAAACCTTACTATAATGGTTTAGCCAGAAAATGAGTTTTAGGGTCTGCGCATGTTGCCAATGTGGCTTAAACAGTTTTTAACGGGAGATTTCGGCTTCGAAAGCTGGCATCGATTTTAGTTGCCGTCTTTTGCCAATACCTTTAATTTTTATAAATCTACATGTCATTACTACTGTACCCTTATATAATTATGTTAGTTTGAGTGTAAAATAGACACACAGCTTACGTTATCTTACTTAGTGTATTTTAGTCATTTTTTAAACAATTTTTAATAAAACATTCACCTTTAAACAAATATTTTGAGAAAATAAAAAGCCTAATATATATATATCGAGCAGACTTAAATAGTTTCTCTTTAAGTTAATAATTTTAGAAATCTACAATATTAATACTAAAATTTTTAATAATTATGTTATTTGAGTAAATACTAATAGCTTTAACGTATATCTTTGGGTTTGATTTTAGTCATTCTTTTTAAATAATTATTTTTAAATAAATATATTAACACCAATTTCTAAATAAATATGTTACTTGGAGCAAATAGCCTTAACAGTTTTTAACGTATATTAGAAATACAAGGCTGTTTTGGGTAAAACAGGGCTGTCTTTGTGAATACAGGGCTGTTTTTAAATGAAAGGTACAGGCTGTTTTTGAAAATTTAGGCTGTTGAACAGGGCCGTGCCTTTGGGAATGGGCATGCTTTTAAATAGGGGCCTGTTTTTGGAAATAGAGGGCTGTTTTTTGGAAATACAGGGCTTGTTGAATATAGTAGGCTGTTTTTGAAATACAGGCGCCTTTTGAAATACAGGGTTGTTTGAAATACAGGGTTGTTTTTAGAAAAATACAGGGCTGTTTTTCAGAAATACAGGGCTGTTTTTGAAATACAGGGCTGTTTTTCAAATCAACTCGTTTAGTGGTAATGATACATCTTGACACATGTTTCACTCCTGCACATATTGACGTCAAAGGTTTCCTCGTTGATGTTTAGAGTATGAAACGTATTAGATGAACAGCTTTAGATAGATTTAATGATTTTTTGCAAGTTAAGTTATAATGCTCTCACTTCTGAATGCCACAGAGATCGACACTTCTGACTTATCTAATATAATAATAGTCACAATCACAAATTCAGGCATTAAATATGAACAGCAAAGCTGAACAGCCCTGTATTTTGAAAATACAGCCCCAGATCTAGATGGCACTGTTATGGCACTGTTTGTGATGGCACGTTTTTTAAAGGAGGCACCGTTTTAGAAACATGGCACCGTTTTTGTTACGGCACCGTTTTTTAAAATACGGCACCGTTAGATGGCACCGTTTTAGAATATGGCACTGTTTTAAAATACGGCACCGTTTTGTGAGATGGCACGTTTTTAAACAATGGTTTCTTGTTTCTTAACATGGCACCGTTTTAAATTCTCACTGGCACAAACATAAGCCGGATAGCGTTAGAAATTGCCACTAACTACTTAGTTATGGGAATTTTAGGCTAGGTGCGTTTTGACGCGCGCGCCGTAAAACACACCTTAACCCAAATTCCATAATAATAAGTAGTTAGTAGTAATTTCTAACATATCCGGCTTATCAAGTGACATGCTTGACCTTGAAATTTAAAACGGTGCCGTATTTTAGAAAACAGTGCCGTATTTTAAAAACGGTGCCGTATTTCAAAACGGTGCCGTATTTTTAAAAACGGTGCCGTATTTTAAAAACGGTGCCGTATTTTAAAAACGGTGCCGTATTTTAAAAACGGTGCCGTATTTCTAAAAACGGTGCCGTATTTCTAAAAAACGGTGCCGTATTTTAAAAACGGTGCCGTATTTTAAAAACGGTGCCGTATTTTAAAAACGGTGCCGTATTTGAAAATACAGGGCTGTATTTTCAAAATACAGGGCTGTTCAGCTGTTTATTTTGCTGTTCATATTTAATTACCTGTTCATGTTTAGACTTTTGAGCTGGCGTCATAATTGTAAATACATATATTAGATAAGTCCAGAGAGACTTGGTCAGTCTCTCGTAGACATTCAAAGTGAAACATTGTGCTTAGCTTAAAAATCATTAAATCTATCCTAAAATGTCTGTTGTATCTAATACAGATTTCTACATACTCCTAAACATCAACGAAGTAAAACCTTTGTCTTCAAGTAAAGTTGCCGAGGATTACGAGCGATGCAATCAAGAATGGTATCATTTACCACTAAACGAAGTTGATTTTGAAAAACAGCCCTGTATTTCCAAAAACAGCCCTGTATTTGGAAATACAGCCCTGTATTTCTAAAAACAGCCCTGTATTTCTAAAAACAGCCCTGTATTTTCAAAAACAGCCCTGTATTTTCAAAAACAGCCCTGTATTTCTAAAAACAGCCCTGTATTTCTAAAAACAGCCCTGTATTTCTAAAAACAGCCCTGTATTTCTAAAAACAACCCTGTATTTCCAAAAACAGCCCTGTATTTCTAAAAACAGCCCTGTATTTCTAAAAAACAGCCCTGTATTTCTAAAAACAGCCCTGTATTTCTAAAAACAGCCCTGTATTTCTAAAAACAGCCCTGTATTTCTAAAAACAGCCCTGTATTTCTAATATACGGTAAAAACTGTTAAGGCCCTATTTACACTCAAATAACATAATTATTTAAAAATTAGTGTTAATATATTTATTTAAAATAATTATTTTAAAAAAGAATGACTAAAATCAAACCACTAGAAGCCAAGATATACGTTAAAACTGTTAAGGCCCTATTTACACTCAAATAACATAATTATTAAAAATTTTAGTATTAATATTTGTAGATTTATAAAAAATTAAATTATTAGCAAAAGAACAACTAAAATCGGTCTACTAGAAGCCGAAATATACGTTAAAAACTGTTAAGGCCCTATTTACTCTCAAATAACATATTTATTTAAAAATTAGTGTTGATATATTTATTAAAAATAATTGTTTAAAAAAGAATGACTAAAATCAAACCACTAGAAGCCAAGATATACGTAAAAAACTGTTAATGTCCTATTTACATTCAAAATAACATAATTATTAAAAATTTTAGTATTAATATTTGTAGATTTATAAAAATTAAATTATTAGCAAAAAGAACAACTAAAATCGGTCTACTAGAAGCCAAGATATACGTAAAAACTGTTAAGGCCCTATTTACTCTCAAATAACATATTTATTTAAAAATTAGTGTTAATATATTTAATAAAAATAATTGTTTAAAAAAAGAATGACTAAAATCAAACCACTAGAAACCAAGATATACGTTAAAAACTGTTAAGGCCCTATTTACACTCAAATAACATAATTATTAAAAATTTTAGTATTAATATTTGTAGATTTATAAATTAAATTATTAAAAAAACCGCATACAGTGGTGAAAAGATAAAAGTTGTATTTTTACAAACGAATTAAGTTAGTTAAAACTAAACTAGAGTAAACGAAATTTCAATGAACTCAAGACATTTATGATATTTACATGCTTCAATATATTATTAATATTATTACAATAATTAATAAGTTAAAAATAAACTTAAGATTTACGAAAATTTTCGAATATTTCTCCATTGACTGCTAGACAATAACCCAGACGTTCATAAAATTGTCTTCTTACATTGGCTAACTAGTAAATTGAAATTTTATTGCATCCTGCAGAAATAACATTTTTAACTCATCTAAATTTGAGTAATTTTTATCCTTGTATATCATGCTTTTAAATGACCCCAGAGGAAGAAGTAATTTGGCAAAATGTCAGAAGATCTGACTGGCCAATTTATGGTGTGATGTAGGTCAATAACATTTCCATTAAAAGCATTGTATAAATATTCCCTGAATAGCCAGGGTATTATGTGCCGGGCAGCCATCCATTTGGTAGCAAATTTTCTGACTTTTTCTGGATACATTGTTTAAAGTGGGTAAAATTAGTTCTTCGAGTACCTCCAAATAAAATTCTGCATTAAAATTTTGATTAAGAAAAAATGGTCAAATAATATGTTGTCCGAAAATTCCTCGCCCAAAATTTACTTTCTGTGGATATTGCGTCCTCGTTTCGACAAATCGGTGTTGGTTTTCTTTGCTCCAGTGGCGGTTATTTTGATGATTGGGTTCATTGTTTAACGTAAATGTGCACTCATCAGCAAAACAAATATTTCTTAAAATTCCCTTCTATGTTTGCCATTTCCATCATGTCAAAACAAAATTCCTGCCGTCGTATTTCATCCCCATCCCTTAGCTCTTGATGTCTTTCATATTCGTATGAAATGTATTAATGCCTTTCAAAATCCGGAGCACTGTTGATTGATCTTTTCCTATGATATCCTAAAGTTTCCTTGTACTCACCTTCACTTCATTTTCTTCCACGTGCAATAAAATTTTCAAGTCTCTATCATCTCCTACATTTTCTTCTCTTTGATAATCCCTAGCTTCACATCTGCAGGTATTTATCACTGTTCCTTTGGTCTCAAATTTTTTAATAGTCCTATCGACTGTTGATTTTCCAGGTATCGGTCTATTCGGATACTGAGCAGCGTAACATGTTCTGACACCCTTTGGTAACTATTTCTCTTAAACAAACATTATTTGTGCTTTCTCCAGAATAAAATTTAAAAGTTTATTTAACATTTTAAGAAAATTAAAACTTTATACATTATGAAGAAATAATCTGCTTTTTACATAATATAATAAAAGCATATTATTGCTTTAAAAAGAAATAAAATAATGAAATATTCAATATCGTTACTTACAATACAAAGCTTTCAATCTAATAAACAAAGGTTCATTGGCACTCGGTTGAAATCATTTTAATGCAATAAAATAAAATCTTAACAAGACGCCACATTTTTTTGGTAAACTATTTACCACATTTTTTGAGACGCAACCATTGGCCCAGTTCTCGTCTGGCGTCTTGTTAAGATTTTATTTTATTGCATTAAAATGATTTCAACCGAGTGCCAATGAACCTTTGTTTATAGATTGAAAGCTTTGTATTGTAAGTAACTTAATATTGAATATTTCATTATTTTATTTCTTTTAAAGCAATAATAACTTTTATTATATTATGTAAAAGCAGAATTGTTTCTTCATAATGTATAAAAAGTTTTAATTTTCTTAAAATGTTAAATAAACTTTTAAATTTTATTCTGGAGAAAAGCCAAATAATATTTTGTTTAAATTTAATCTCCCAGAAAACAAATAAAACATAAAAATACTTTATTATATGGCTAAACATTTTTTACTATTCTTTTATCTGGTTAAGATACCTAATAGGTGTATCTTTACCAGTTAATTTTTTCAAAAGTAATGTCAAACTCTAAAATGTCCATCAGACATTTCATTTTTAATTTTTTCAGTTTTCTAACAAGTTTATAAGTTTTTAGGTAAACTGTTTACCACATTTTTGGTAAACTATTTACCACATTTTTGAGACGCAACCATTGGCCCAGTTCTCGTCTGGCGTCTTGTTAAGATTTTATTTTATTGCATTAAAATGATTTCAACCGAGTGCCAATGAACCTTTGTTTATAGATTGAAAGCTTTGTATTGTAAGTAACTTAATATTGAATATTTCATTATTTTATTTCTTTTAAAGCAATAATAACTTTTATTATATTATGTAAAAGCAGAATTGTTTCTTCATAATGTATAAAAGTTTTAATTTTCTTAAAATGTTAAATAAACTTTTAAATTTTATTCTTGGAGAAAAGCTAAATAATATTTTGTTTAAATTTAACCTCCCAAAAACAAATAAAACAAAAACTATTTCCTGATAGTACCATTTAATCATCAATACTTTTCTTCAGTAGTACAACCCATGGTTATTCTTTTGCTCTACGATTTTTGATAATAATTAAGCACTAAATTTTAAAATGACAACGTTATGTCATGCTAACTGGTATTTTTATTGTTGTTCATAAATATGAGGTGATAATAATGTAACAATTTTTTAAAAATATTTTAGCATTTAACTAGCAAACGGGTTAGCCGAAAAATTTAAGTTTTTACCATGGACGTAGATTTGCATGCTTTTCAATAAACTTCAATAGACTTTTCTCTAAAATAATTAGGGGAGCCAATAATTGACCCCATTAAAAATTACTATGGGATTTCCTATGTCCCGCCCCGGCAATGCATCACCCGGTCTGTATTATATACATATATTATTTTTTACATAAAACTGAAAGAAAAACAGCCGTATATCATTTAATTAAATGCAAAAGTGGTAAAGTTAAAAGATTTAAGCTGAGGGCAAAGCTTATCTCGGGTCTGCCATGCGGTATGAATTCCAAATATAAAAACAAATTTGCTTATACTTAAAAATTTCGGGTTACAACATGCGAAGAAATTATATGGGTTGAGTTATGTGTTTATAAATTTTCCATGCGATGTTGGTGCTGGTGCGTGCGAGTTATTTTAACATTGTTCTTCAACAAACTCCCTTTAAATCCTTATGCATTTTAACACGTTATCTGTTCTGCTCGGTGGTGCGAACGGACCGAGCAACAACCATCCGAGTTATGGAATGAATGGTGTGTGAATGGGAAGGAGTAGGGGTCAAGGTACAATAAGCCTTCAGGCTGCAGTGCACCACCTAGGGGGGCGGTCGTCGGGCCTGGGTGGGATGACCCCGAAAGGGCGAAAAAAAAACACGTTATCTTGTTGTAGTAACTAATCTCGATTGATTACCAATGTTATTACCTGCGCGAAACAAAAGATATATTTCATGGGCGAAAAAGCGGGTTTGTGCGCAAGCAAATCGAGGGTGAACGCACCTAGCGCCAAACAGGATATCCGGATTATCGGAAAGAATTTACGACGTCTTCTCTGGGTTTCTATACGAAGTACGGTAGCTTATAAGCGTCACAGTCAGAAGGCGGACGCGGAGTGCCGGTTTTGTATTCTCCCAGTGCGCATGTTCGTCCACCTTCGATTTGTTTACTGCGCGAGGTCGTAAAAATCCAAAAATGATTCTTGCCACTGTGATCTAAATGTGGGTAGTGCAGTAGCAGTACCGTTTCTGGGTCTTTTATTGCCCCGTGCATAAAGGGAAATTGCCGCCCCCTGATATTAGTTTAACAATTTTGTTTTCTTTTGGGTCTTACAATTCAAAAGATAGAAGAAGAAAACTGCACTGTATACCTAATTCCGTGAAAAACACATTTAATTATTTGCAAATAAAGAAAAACTTCCCAACCTAAAAAAAAATTATACCAAAAAATTACAAAATCCAAATGCCGTAAAATGCAGGTTATAATATTACACGCAGAAATTAGGACTTTTCGTGATTTCTTAGATGCAAAAATATACTGTACAGTGGGTTACAAATTTAAAGGGCACTATTAGGATCTCGGAAAGGGGAAGAAATACAGGGTCGATTTAAAGGGAACAAAGTTCGACATTTTAATGCTTAACAAGATTCTATTATAAAGATATAAAAATTTGCAGTTGTTTTGAATATATCCGGAAATACCAGAGATTTTGCGAAACAGTTTTTACTTTTTTTCTCGGTTAAATTAAAAGTTATTTTAAACAACCGACACCAAAAAACCATTATTCACTATTTCGTCATTATAAATATCGACGTTCCCCCAAACACTCGAGGAAATTTTAATTTGCTGGTAAGTATGCATCAATTTTTTTGTGGCAGGCTACGATAAAATTGATAGAGATATTTAAGTAAAATAAATGTCTTATTTAATTACGTATAAGTAAACATATGTAAACTACAATCATACTTGTAACTTTTTAAGTTGAATTATAAATAAATAAATAAGTAAATAAAATTTATGAGTGGAGGTCGCATAAACGTAAAATGTAATGGTTGGATTTTAAATTAAGATACATGTTCATTGGGTTCTTAACCACATATTCTGCCTATGTAAAAAGACAAAGGTAATGATGGTGGCTTAAAAACGAAACGTCGGATCCTAAATTTAACGAAATCATTTTATAGAACAGAAAAGTAATAATAATATTGTGTCGTTTATTTAAAAATATTTCTTTAAATAAACTGAGAAAAATAAATCTGTTTTCTGCGGTTAGTTCTTATACGGCAGCAAATTTTAAAACGGTATGTATATTGTAAAGCATAAAAATGCTAAACTTTGTCCCAATATGACCAACCTTGCATCTCTTAGCGTTCCCGGAGATACTAGCGCTCCCTGAATTTGAAACACCCTGTATTTAATATATCTAAGTTTTTACAAATATCTTATTTATTTGAGATATTGGCAAGGTTTGTCAATCTTTCTTGGTCAGGTCCCCCTCCCTCCTCAGTATCTATTTATTCAAAGATAGCCAGAATTTTGCTTTCCGCGAATAATTAGACTTATATACTAACCAGAACTAACCGGCATTTTTAAATTAAACACTCTGTATATAACATTACCATTTAATAGATATTTTAAAGAGCTTCAGAAAATGCGACAATTTTCTTCTTATTTTTTTTTAGCTCTAAGCTATAAGCACTAGGTTTAGTGTCAATGAGAAATAGACACTATTCTCTACTATTTTTAGAAACGGATGGCCAAAACTATAAATGATAGACATATCAAATGTTGTATTTTCTTAAATATCTTTAAAATATCTATTTAATGATGATTTAATATACACAGTGTTTTACTTAAAAATGTCGGTTTACTATTAAATTCCGAGGATGGCCACAAGCCAAACTTAACTCAAAGTTTAACGGTAAATAACTTTTTAAAGAAGTGGTCTAATCGAACATTAGAAAAAAACTTTCTGTAGAGCGATAAGTTTACCATTAGAATATGCGATGAGTAGTTTTCAATCTTTTAAAATCTGAAGAAAAAAAAAAGAAAAAAGTTCAAAAATCACATGTTATTTAAATGAGAAAAGCATCATGATTTGGGCACGGATTAAATCAGAAATAAGAGCATTTTTTACACTAAATATATATTTTTAGACTATAAACTAAAAGTTTGGGGGCTAAAACAAAGAATTTAAAGACGTCAGTCAGAAAGTGTTATGTGATGTTTTATTAATTTCCCGATATTGTACTCATATAAATTGACATTTGTCCGTTTTAACTTAAAAAACGTCAATATTTTTTTGTAAATAAAACTATAAATATGTTGTTTATTTGTGATGTAAAATCCGTAAAAAAATAAGAAAAACTACGTTCAAACATTTTATTATTATTAATAATAATATATAATAAGATAATATTACAGCTTTATACAGGGAGTTACAAAACGTTGTGAAAAAATTAAAGTAAATTCTACTATTAAAAGCATAGAAAAAGTTGTCGTAAACATTGGACCAACTGAAAATGAATCGTGACGATGAAGTACCTTATGCATATCTACAGCAAAGTGATTAATAAAAGCAGTGGTTACAAATCTCTTAACCTTTTTTACTATATACGGACAAAAAAATCTGAATCTTTCTAAACCTCAAGGAACCATAACTGAGTAAAAGCTTGGAATTTTTATTTTGACGACAACATGCTGCATAAAATTGTTACTTATTCAAACGAAAACTACGTAAAAATAAGATTCACTTTTAAAAGCACAAGGATATACAAGACAGACCAATAAAACAAAATTGAAAGACTTAATGCTTTACCCGCACACAAATAATGCTTTGAAAAATAATTATGGGAATCTAACAAAGATGTGCAAAAATAAATTTTCTTTTACTGTAAAAATCATTGGTTAAATTACAAAACAACCAACAAAAAGAAATAAGACAAGTTTTTTGCTGCCTAACCCTTAAAATACCAGTAATTCTTCATGGGATCATATACGACCCGTGTTGTCGTTTATGTATAAAAAAGTTTATGTTGTCGTTTAAGGGTTAATATCTATGGCAGAAATATTCCTTTTTTAATTGTTTTTGTATGTGCTTGACTGTATGGTATTTACATTATAAACAAAACCAAAAAAGATATTTTTTTAAACTTTTCCAAAAAATTGTGTATATTGTTGTTTAAAAAACACAAAAATTAATATACTGGGTGATGCATCGCCGGGCGGGACATAAGAAATCCCATGTAATTTTTAATGGGGTCAATTATTGGCTCCCTAATTATTTTAGAGAAAATTCTATTAAAGTTTATTAAAGAGCATGCAAATCTACGTACATGGTAAAAACTTTAGATTTTTCAGTTAACCCGTTTGCTAGTTAGATGCTAATATATTTTTAAAAATTGTTACATTATTATCGCCTCATATTTATAAACAACAATAAAAATTCCACTTAGCGTGACATTACGTTGTCATTTTAAAATTTAGTGCTTTATTATTATCAAAAACCGTACGTAGTGAAAAGATTAAAGTTGTATTTTTACAAACGAATTAAGTTAAGTTAAACTAAACTAGAGTAACAAATTTCAAGAACTTAAGACATTTATGATATTTACATGCTTCAATATATTATTAATATTATTACAATAATTAATAAGTTAAAAATAAACTTAAGATTTACGAAAATTTTCGAATATTTCTCCATTGACATGCTAGACAATAACCCAGACGTTCATAAAATTGTCTTCTTACATTGGCTAACTAGTAAATTGAAATTTTATTGCATCCTGCAGAAATAACATTTTTAACTCATCTAAATTTGAGTAATTTTTATCCTTGTATATCATGCTTTTTAAATGACCCCAGAGGAAGAAGTAATTTGGCGAAATATCAGAAGATCTGACTGGCCAATTTATGGTGTGATGTAGGTCAATAACATTTCCATTAAAAGCATTGTATAAATATTCCCGAATAGCCAGGGTATTATGTGCCGGGCAGCCATCCATTTGGTAGCAAATTTTCTGACTTTTTCTGGATACATTGTTTAAAGTGGGTAAAATTAGTTCTTCGAGTACCTCCAAATAAAATTCTGCATTAAAATTTTGATTAAGAAAAATGGTCAAATAATATGTTGTCCGAAAATCCCCGCCCAAAAATTTACTTTCTGTGGATATTGCGTCCTCGTTTCGACAAATCGGTGTTGGTTTTCTTTGCTCCAGTGGCGGTTATTTTGATGATTGGGTTCATTGTTTAACGTAAATGTGCACTCATCAGCAAAACAAATATTTCTTAAAATTCCTTTCTATGTTTGCCATTTCCATCATGTCAAAACAAAATTCCTGCCGTCGTATTTCATCCCCATCCCTTAGCTCTTGATGTCTTTCATATTCGTATGAAATGTATTAATGCCTTTTCAAAATCCGGAGCACTGTTGATTGATCTTTTCCTATGATATCCTAAAGTTTCCTTGTACTCACCTTCACTTCATTTTCTTCCACGTGCAATAAAATTTTCAAGTCTCTATCATCTCCTTACATTTTCTCTTCTCTTTGATAATCCCTAGCTTCACATCTGCAGGTATTTATCACTGTTCCTTTGGTCTCAAATTCTTTAATAGTCCTATCGACTGTTGATTTTCCAGGTATCGGTCTATTCGGATACTGAGCAGCGAACATGTCTGACACCCTTTGGTAACTATTTCCTTAAACAAACATTATTTGTGCTTTTCTCCAGAATAAAATTTAAAAGTTTATTTAACATTTTAAGAAAATTAAAACTTTTATACATTATGAAGAAACAATTCTGCTTTTACATAATATAATAAAAGTTATTATAGCTTTAAAAAGAAATAAAATAATGAAATATTCAATATTAAGTTACTTACAATACAAAGCTTTCAATCTATAAACAAAGGTTCATTGGCACTCGGTTGAAATCATTTTAATGCAATAAAATAAAATCTTAACAAGACGCCACATTTTTTTGGTAAACTATTTACCACATTTTTGAGACGCAACCATTGGCCCAGTTCTCGTCTGCGCGTCTTGTTAAGATTTTATTTTATTGCATTAAAATGATTTCAACCGAGTGCCAATGAACCTTTGTTTATAGATTGAAAGCTTTGTATTGTAAGTAACTTAATATTGAATATTTCATTATTTTTATTTCTTTTAAAGCAATAATAACTTTTATTATATTATGTAAAAGCAGAATTGTTTCTTCATAATGTATAAAAGTTTTAATTTTCCTAAAATGTTAAATAAACTTTAAATTTAATTCTGGAGAAAAGCCAAATAATATTTTGTTTAAATTTAATCTCCCAGAAAACAAAATAAAAACATAAAAATACTTTATTATATGGCTAAACATTTTTTACTATTCTTTTATCTGGTTAAGATACCTAATAGGTGTATCTTTACCAGTTAATTTTTTCAAAAGTAATGTCAAACTCTAAAATGTCCATCAGGACATTTCATTTTTAATTTTTTCAGTTTTCTAACAAGTTTATAAGTTTTTAGGTAAACTGTTTACCACATTTTTGGTAAACTATTTACCACATTTTTGAGACGCAACCATTGGCCCAGTTCTCGTCTGGCGTCTTGTTAAGATTTTATTTTATTGCATTAAAATGATTTCAACCGAGTGCCAATGAACCTTTGTTTATAGATTGAAAGCTTTGTATTGTAAGTAACTTAATATTGAATATTTCATTATTTTATTTCTTTTAAAGCAATAATAACTTTTATTATATTATGTAAGAGCAGAATTGTTTCTTCATAATGTATAAAAGTTTTAATTTTCTTAAAATGTTAAATAAACTTTTAAATTTTATTCTGAGAAAAGCCAAATAATATTTTGTTTAAATTTAACCTCCCAAAAACAAATAACACAAAAACTATTTCCCTTGATAGTACCATTTAATCATCAATACTTTTCTTCAGTAGTACAACCCATGGTTATTCTTTTGCTCTACGATTTTTTGATAATAATTAAGCACTAAATTTTAAAATGACAACGTTATGTCACGCTAACTGGTATTTTTATTGTTGTTCATAAATATGAGGTGATAATAATGTAACAATTTTTTAAAAATATTTTAGCATTTAACTAGCAAACGGGTTAGCTGAAAAATTTAAGTTTTTACCATGGACGTAGATTTGCATGCTTTTCAATAAACTTCAATAGACTTTTCTCTAAAATAATTAGGGGAGCCAACAATTGACCCCATTAAAAATTACATGGGATTTCCTATGTCCCGCCCCGGCAATGCATCACCCGGTCTGTATTATATACATATATTATTTTTTTACATAAAACTGAAAGAAAAACAGCCGTATATCATTTAATTAAATGCAAAAGGTGGTAAAGTTAAAAAGATTTAAGCTGAGGGCAAAGCTTATCTCGGGTCTGCCATGCGGTATGAATTCCAAATATAAAAACAAATTTGCTTATACTTAGAAATTTCGGGTTACAACATGCGAAGAAATTATAGGGTTGAGTTATGTGTTTATAAATTTTCCATGCGATGTTGGTGCTGGTGCGCGCGATATTTTAACATTGTTCTTCAACAAAACTCCCTTTAAATCCTTATGCATTTTAACACGTTATCTGTTCTGCTCGGTGGTGCGAACGGACCGAGCAACAACCATCCAGGTTATGGAATGAATGGTGTGTGAATGGGAAGGAGTAGGGGTCAAGGTACAATAAGCCTTCAGGCTGCAGTGCACCACCTAGGGGGGCGGTCGTCGGGCCTGGGTGGGATGACCCCGAAAGGGCGAAAAAAAAACACGTTATCTTGTTGTAGTAACTAATCTCGATTGATTACCAATGTTATTACCTGCGCGAAACAAAAGATATATTTCATGGGCGAAAAAGCGGGTTTGTGCGCAAGCAAATCGAGGGTGAACGCACCTAGCGCCAAACAGGATATCCGGATTATCGGAAAGAATTTACGACGTCTTCTCTGGGTTTCTCATACGAAGTACGGTAGCTTATAAGCGTCACAGTCAGAAGGCGGACGGACGGAGTGCCGGTTTTGTATTCTCCCAGTGCGCATGTTCGTCCACCTTCGATTTGTTTTTACTGCGCGAGGTCGTAAAAATCCAAAAATGATTCTTGCCACTGCGGATCTAAATGTGGGTAGTGCAGTAGCAGTACCGTTTCTGGGTCTTTTATTGCCCCGTGCATAAAGGGAAATTGCCGCCCCCTGATATTAGTTTAACAATTTTGTTTTCTTTTGGGTCCTTACAATTCAAAAGATAGAAGAAGAAAACTGCACTGTATACCTAATTCCGTGAAAACACATTTAATTATTTGCAAATAAAAAAACTTCCCAACCTAAAAAAAAATTATACCAAAAAATTACAAAAATCAAATGCCGTAAAATGCAGGTTATAATATTACACGCAGAAATTAGGACTTTTCGTGATTTCTTAGATGCAAAAAATATACTGTACAGTGGGTTACAAATTTAAAGGGCACTATTAGGATCTCGGAAAGGGGAAGAAATACAGGGTCGATTTAAAGGGAACAAAGTTCGACATTTTAATGCTTAACAAGATTCTATTATAAAGATATAAAAATTTGCAGTTGTTTTGAATATATCCGGAAATACCAGAGATTTTGCGAAACAGTTTTTACTTTTTTTCTCGGTTAAATTAAAAGTTATTTTAAACAACCGACACCAAAAAACCATTATTCACTATTTCGTCATTATAAATATCGACGTTCCCCCAAACACTCGAGGAAATTTTAATTTGCTGGTAAGTATGCATCAATTTTTTTGTGGCAGGCTACGATAAAATTGATAGAGATATTTAAGTAAAATAAATGTCTTATTTAATTACGTATAAGTAAACATATGTAAACTACAATCATACTTGTAACTTTTAAGTTGAATTATAAATAAATAAATAAGTAAATAAAATTTATGAGTGGAGGTCGCATAAACGTAAAAATGTAATGGTTGGATTTTAAATTAAGATACGTGTTAATTGGGTTCTTAACCACATATTCTGCCTATGTAAAAAGACAAAGGTAATGATGGTGGCTTAAAAACGAAACGTCGGATCCTAAATTTAACGAAATCATTTTATAGAACAGAAAAAGTAATAATAATATTGTGTCGTTTATTTAAAAATATTTCTTTAAATAAACTGAGAAAAATAAATCTGTTTTCTGCGGTTAGTTCTTATACGGCAGCAAATTTTAAAACGGTATGTATATTGTAAAGCATAAAAATGCTAAACTTTATCCCAATATGACCAACCTTGTATCTCTTAGCGTTCCCGAGATACTAGCGCTGTCCCTGAATTTGAAACACCCTGTATTTAATATATCTAAGTTTTTACAAATATCTTATTTATTTGAGATATTGGCAAGGTTTGTCAATCTTTCTTGGTCAGGTCCCCCTCCCTCCTCAGTATCTATTTATTCAAAGATAGCCAGAATTTTTGCTTTCCGCGAATAATTAGACTTATATACTAACCAGAACTAACCGGCATTTTTAAATTAAACACTCTGTATAATAACATTACCATTTAATAGATATTTTAAAGAGCTTCAAGAAAATGCGACAATTTTTTCTTATTTTTTAGCTCTAAGCTATAAGCACTAGGTTTAGTGTCAATGAGAAATAGACACTATTCTCTACTATTTTTTAGAAACGGATGGCCAAAACTATAAATGATAGACATATCAAATGTTGTATTTTCTTAAATATCTTTAAAATATCTATTTAATGATGATTTAATATACACAGTGTTTTACTTAAAAATGTCGGTTTACTATTAAATTCTCGAGGATGGCCACAAGCCAAACTTAACTCAAAGTTTAACGGTAAATAACTTTTTAAAGAAGTGGTCTAATCGAACATTAGAAAAAAACTTTCGTAGAGCGATAAGTTTACCATTAGAATATGCGATGAGTAGTTTTTTCAATCTTTTAAAATCTGAAGAAAAAAAAAAGAAAAAGTTCAAAATCACATGTTATTTAAATGAGAAAAGCATCATGATTTGGGCACGGATTAAATCAAGAAATAAGAGCATTTTTTACAATAAATATATATTTTTTAGACTATAAACTAAAAGTTTGGGGGCTAAAACAAAGAATTTAAAGACGTCAGTCAGAAAGTGTTATGTGATGTTTTATTAATTTCCGATATTGTACTCATATAAATTGACATTTGTCCGTTTTAACTTAAAAACGTCAATATTTTTTGTAAATAAAACTATAAATATGTTGTTTATTTGTGATGTAAAATCCGTAAAAAAATAAGAAAAAACTACGTTCAAACATTTTATTATTATTAATAATAATATATAATAAGATAATATTACAGCTTTATACAGGGAGTTACAAAACGTTGTGAAAAAAATTAAAGGTAAATTCTACTATTAAAAGCATAGAAAAAGTTGTCGTAAACATTGGGCCGCCAATTTATCGTTTTTAAGATTTAGAGTGCTAAGATTGTAAAAAAATATGTGTATTTTTTTGCTAATGTCTTACATATTCCTTGTCCGATATTGTGATAATACTGCAATTTTATTTGGGGAGGGGGAGTGGCACCTGAAGCGGCAACTGAAAAAATTTCTAACAAAATAACAGTACGCAACTGACTGAGTACTTAAATATGTGTAAAATTTTTGTACTTTCTTTAGATTAAGCAAATAAAAATATAACTCTTATGTTTCCTATTTTTTTCTTATCTTGTTTATTTTAGAAAAAAGAAACAATAGAATCAACTTACATATTACATATTTTTGAACCATATAAAAGAAGCATTGTGGTTTTTTTTAAGGTGTCATTTTTTTATTAGCAATTATGTAATCACAAAAATGTTATAGTTATTTTATAAATGGTTATATCCAGTCCAACAATTTTTACTAAAATAGCTCCTTTCAAATTTTAAAATTTTTGAAAATATGTAAACTTCTTGTACTACCCTGTATATTATATCCAATATTACTATCAAAAAGATCTTTAAAAGAGTTTTAAAAACACAACTTATTAGGTATGTTTACCTTTATTAGTTTCGGAAATATGACCATCCAAATCAGGAATTCAGGTAATGGAGATGAAGAAATTAACTGTTGTTCTAGGGTTATAATGTACTCGTCAGAAGCTTTTATTTTAAAACGTCATAAGATCCCCTATCCTTTTTTATTTTTTTTAATGACGCAAAACTCTTAGTATGACATTTTTGTCTGTCACTTCTTGTCCGAAATTTCGTTTAGGTTGTCTTGCTAAAGTCCTGAAACTATTATGAAAAAACACCAAACAATTTAAAGGTTAGCAGGAGGTCGTGACACGAAGTGTAATTTTTATTTTCCACAATGCCATTTATTATCATTAAAGGACAAAGAATGCCAAATGAAAAGTATATTTTATAAAAACTAGTCCCATCTCGTCGAAAGTAGAAGAAACCAGCCTAAAATAACATATTCAGGTAAAATGACACAATACAAAAATTTTTAATTTCCCGCATATATAGTAATATAGAATATAATAAATAAAATAAAAATAATAGTAATTATGATAATAAATAGGAGTTTAATTTGATTACCGCAGTTAGTATTATAATTACCGTACATTTAGATGCCATTTATTAATTTTTTTCGCACGAAATTAAGAAATTTACCAACCGCAAAATTATTTTAATTAATTTAGAATTTGTATTTTGTTACGAAGTTGCGTAGTTTTGATACAAATTTTGTTACTTTTGAATTAAAGTTCCATAATTTTGTCTCTTTGGGTAATATAATACAAGTAATGAATGTAAAATGACATAGGTACTATGTATCTTGGTTACGTCAAAAACATTTTTTCTACGCACCAAGGTTGTTTAGAGTGGGCTCATGATAAATGCGCTTTTTATCTGTGAGCTTTCCTATTAAGTTTAAAAAGAGTCAAGTTTATTAACATTTTAGGTTAACTTTCTAAATTATTTTGTTATCATAATATAAATGTTAAATGTTTTTAATGCAAATAAGTTTTTTTACCCAATTTATCTGTTCTTACCACAAGAATAAATATATTAACCAGAAGGATATCTCTTTTACCTTGAGCGGCGCAGGCTGTGACCTTCGAGGGCTACTAAACCGAAATTCTAAACCGAAATTGCCAGTGCCCTTTAATTTGATACCCATATTGAGGTTGTAACTAAAGTAATATGTAATCCGCCATTTTGTATCGGCGGCCATGTTGGATTTACAATCATAAAGAATATGTTATATTGTATTGTCATCAAGACTAAGGAAGTGTACCAAATTTCAGATCGATCGGTCGTCAGGAAGGGGGTCAAATTTCAATTACTAGATTTGACCCAAAAAATAATTCCAAATAAATAACAAACAGGTCAAGTAAAACCGTTTAAAAATAGTTTTTTACATCCTTGTGAACAATTTCCAATTAGTTATTTAATTAAATGGTTTGTTACAGTTAGACTATTCCATACCCTCAAATGGATAAATAGAAACTTCAAAAATATGAAAAATAAAAAATTGTCATATGCAAAAATAAATAGACACATTTCATAATAATTATTAATATATCTCAATACGACATATTATTAAAGCATCTGTTTTATTTGATTGCATAGATGTTATAAAATGCATTATAATAATATTAAAAATATATTTTTTAAGAGATAGGCGCCTAAACATGTTAATTTCTTAGGTACGCTCATGAAACGCCTGCAAAATATGCAGTTCGAGGTCATGAGACGCGCTAGAAGACATGAAAGAAGCCGCCTTCGAGATATCCTTCTGGTTAATATATTTATTCTTGTG
>JACEGR010010353.1:0-19512 GCA_014170235.1 Listronotus bonariensis
TTAAAATACTTGGCTTAAGGCAGCGAATTAAATATATATATATATATATATATATATATATATATATATATATATATATATATATATATATATATATATATATATATATGTATATATATATATATATATATATTTAAAAAATTCTCTTGCCCATTATTTATGTTGTAATGCGTAATGTAAAAAATTGACAATTACATTTTTTTTACACCCATGCTGTAACTTTAAATTTTGACATAAAATTTAATTCTCTACATTTACTTACACAATTTTGTTTTATTTTTTAAAATAAAAATAATACCATTTGGGGTAAAATTTTGTATTTATTAGTTTTGGATCATATGAACAGTTTTCTTAAAATTTCGTTTTAAAATTCAAAAATGTTTAGTCCATTTGTCCTCTTGTAACACCTGTCCTGGGACACACTGTATAAGTAATAGACTGAGCCAAATAAATCGACTTTTTTTTCGTTGAAAAATATATCAAAAATTTTGTTTAGGGTAACAAAAATAAAATATCATGAAGGTTTAAGCTCTGGTTAGTTCTGGTTAGTTATCAATATTCAGAGGCCTATCTCCTTTAATATAGATTTCTTATTTGTACTTTAATTTTTGCGTCAAAGCTGCCTATCTATCGAGGTAAAAAAATCTATCTGCACAAATACCTTTAGGAAACTAAATTTGCTACAAAAACATCTTATTGATAATTTTCGTCAGGCGAACCGTTTTTCAATTAGCTTTAAACATTGATATATTTTTAGATTTACTTTTTTTATTTTGGAATTTTGTAACTAACGAAAAAATAAATATATATAGAAAAAAACAATACAGGTTCATAAGGGAATTTAATGCTCTACAATAAAGGTCTCCAAATATTTTAAAATAAAATATTTTCTTAAAATTTGCTTAAAATTTAATTTAAAGAATAAAATAAATTACTGTTTTATTTTTGAACCTAGTTTATTCACTTAGTAGAACAAATTAATACATGTCTTTTTAAAAATTATAATTTAATTAAATTTATCGCTTAAAAATCAAAATGTTATAATATGTTTAAACCCATTTTCGGTAAATAGCTATTTGTTATACGAAAACATAGATTTACTGTCTTAAAGTAAGTAAATCTACGTTTTCGTATAACAAATAGCTATTCGCCGAAAATAGGTTTGGTTATATTATGAAAGTGAAATATTTTAGGCAATAGGGTTAATAAAATTATGAATTTCGATAATGTTATTTATCAATTTGTTCCACTGACTAAAATAAATTGGTTCAACAAGGAAGAAAACAATAATTAAATTTTTCCTTTAACTTAAATTGTGAGTAACTTTTAAAAAATGATTTTATATCAAAAAGTTAAAAAATCTTCCCAAAGATAAAAGTAAAAGTCAGAAAATTGACACTTCAAAACTTTAAAAAGAGTCTAAAATGTCGTAATTACATACACAGTTGTGAATAAATATTTTGTTTTTACGACCGGGCGTAAAATACAGTTTTACGCCCTCATTTATAAATGAGGGCGAAAAATAGCACTTTTACGCCCTAGGACAAAAAAGTATTAAAAACGCCCGCATTTATAAATTTATAAAAATATAATAAAATTAAATAATGCCCCATTTTTTTTGGTAAAACAACTATTTATTTAATTAATTATATAATAGGTTAAAAGTATACGGATTACAATTTACAACTTAAAAGCTGGAAAATTTTCTTCTTACAACAGAGAATGCTTGTATATTTATTTCAGTGGTACAAAAAATACAGGGTGGCCCACCATATTCGACACGATCTGTAGCTGGGTAACCATGGGGTTTTTTAAAAAGTAAATACTGGAACATATACAGGTCGGATAAGACCACAGTATAAAATTATTTTAGTCTATACAGGGAGTCACAAAAAAGTGTGACGTATCAAAGTTATATTTTTTAAATGGAACACCCTATATTTTATGACGGTTTTAGATTCTACTTTAAAAACAACTTAAGTTTGTTTATAGTACTAAGTGTCTAATTTTATTCGTTTTTGTGATATTTGATTTTTTGAAAAATGCAGAGGTAAAATTAAATTGATTTTATTTTAACACTTTTAACACTTTAAACTTTAAAATGTGTAACAAGATTAGAAAAAGTCTGTCATATCATACGTAGGTCAAATTAAGATCAAATATTGTACAGGGTGATCAAAAAATAATTTCAATTTTTCAGAAAATCAAATAGCCATATCTCTCTTATAATCAATGGAACACCCTATATTTTTTTACGTCACATGATGACAAATAAAATACTCTTTCAAATGGTGTATAGGTTGTCTATATCTATCTTTTGTGCTTTTTAGTAAAATCTGTTTTTACAAATTTTTAGTCCAAATTTTTATTTAAATTAAAGTTGGCTGTGACATAGCAACCATTAATATTTTTCTTAAGAAAATTACAATGACCATTTATTAATTACTAGTGTGTTAGTCAGTTTAAAAGAAATTTTAATGATTTTAAATAAAAACCCTTATTCTACAACAACAAGATGATATAATACTGGTAGGATGTGAAAAAATGGTTTACATTAGTCTAGAGTAAATCCTGAAAAATATTCCAGGAGAAACCATCTGACAACCTTTAAAAAAATTGTACACAGTGATTATGGATAATGGAAGAAACGAGTTATAGGTTACAGAATGTCGACATAACTGACCAGAGGCGTTATTAAGATTGTTTAAAAACACAAGTTTTATCATTACCACACTCAGCTGAAATAAGTGTTATTGGAAGTAACTAATGAATTTTTATTCTGTGAATTTTTAAAATAGTGGCAGATAATACAAATTTTTTACTTTTGTGTTTTTTTCCAACAAATTTACATTCTGTAATATCGGCTTAGTAAATAGAGCTATGCCTATAACAGCCTACTTACATTTAAATAGACATTGGAATAAAAATATGTTAAAACGGAATTTACTTAAAAAGTATAAAAGATAGGTATAGGCAACCTATACACCATTTGAAAGAGTATTTTATTTGTCATCATGTGACGTAAAAAATATAGGGTGTTCCATTTAAAATAAGAGAGGTATGGCTATTAGATTTTCTGAAAAATTGAAATTACTTTTTGATCACCCTGTACAATATTTGATCTTGATTTGACCTACGTATGCTATGGCAAACTTTTTCTAATCTTGTTACACATTTTACAGTTTAAAGTGTTAAAAGTGTTGAAGTAAAATCAATTTAATTTTACCTCTGCATTTTTCAAAAAATCAAATATCACAAAAACGAATAAAATTAGACACTTAGTACTATAAACAAACTTGAGTTGTTTTTTAAAGTAGAATCTAAAACCGTCATAAAATATAGGGTGTTCTATTTAAAAAAATATAACTTTGATACGTCACACTTTTTTGAGCCACCCTGTATAGACTAAAATAATTTTATACTGTGGTTTTATCCGACCTGTATATGTTCCAGTATTTACTATTTTTAAAAATCCCATGGTTATCCAGCTACAGACCGTGTCGAATATGGTGGGCCACCGTGTATTGTTTGCACCTCTGGCTTAAAGCACTTTTACGTCCACAGCTGATTGTGAACGGGCGTAAAAGTGCAATTTTACGCCCCTGATACAAAAATAACTATTTAGTAACTACTATCGCGTAAACGAACCTTTTATGTACAGGGTGTGCCATTTTGGTTGTCCCTTATGGGAAACTTGGAAACCATTTTTAAATTTTTACATAAAAATAATTGTTTTTAATTTTTTTCGGACACACTGTATCATTTATATATATATATATATATATATATATATATATATATATATATATATATATATATATATATATATATATATAATAAAATTCTTCCTTATCATATATATTATCCACCATAATTTCATCCTTATATATTCATAAATAAAATTGTAGGAAATTTTTAAATTTTAAAATAAAAAAATGCGTCTTTAAAATCATAATTTTTCCAATATTTGACGTAAAAATTTATTAAACCACCTACTATGATATATTATTTTAATCAGAAAAAACAAGCAATTTAATTACCTAATCATTTATAGGGTGTCCCTATTAAAAAAAAACATGTTTGGGTCATATGTCAAAAATGACAGCTCAAAAAAATTTTTGGCTACGCCACTGGATTCTACGGAAAAAAGTGTCTTTATAATGTGCAATTAGTTTTCTCGTATCTGTAATAACAACAAAGCTACAGGGCCTTTTCAAAAGTGATAAAATCGAGAATCACCCTGTATCTCTGAAACGCTTCGCGATAGCGATGATCTGTTTTTACCATAAATGTTTTCTCCAAAAAGAGCTCGAGGATGGGGTATCAGATTTTTAATATCTCTTATGGTTTCCAAGTTTCCCATAAGGGACAACCAAAATGGGACACCCTGTACATTAAAAAGACTTTTATTTTAACTGCAATCGAGGTGTGAAATAAAAGTTTGATCTAAAACATTTAATGACTACCCGTTTTACTTCGCAATTTATTTCTACAACTTAATGATAAATAAGTCAACATGCAGAACATAAATCCTAATTAGGTTTAGCTCCAGTTTAGCGCATAATCCTTTAGGACCGTAATTAAAACTAAAAGTTTATGCTTCTTTAATTACTAACTCGAGTAGTAAGAAGTTATTTAGAGTAACGTTTATGGAGCGAAATTGAAATAAATGGATATATATTTAATTTTTATGTATTTGACGATTTACGGGGGTCTTTGACATCTAAACGTTTTATGGTTTATAATTATGCGTTTTTAAATGATGATGAATTTACAACGGATTAAAAATAAGTTGTAACAGTGCAGTTTGCGAATTTAATTTCAACGACTTTCCTAGCGTATTATTTTATTTTATTTGGTACCCCTAGCGCCGTCTAGTGCGCAGTGACTTAATTATCGCGACGTTACTCTGTAAAAGGTAGCCTGATTTTTGTTCTTCGAGCATATATCTACTAGAGGCTTCGCTAGCTGTTAGTGTTACACTTTTACAAATGAGATTTTTGTGACCGGTTGATATTTTTGTGGTTTGTGAACCTTTCTCGAGTCCATGGTTTTGAGGGAAGCAGCGACATTTCACATATCTTTTTAAACCTTTGGCCTGATAGCCTTCAAATTTCGAGGACCTTTCAGAGTTTTACCCCCGAAGTGGTCCGACAAAGTGTCAAATTTTGGTTGGACATTTAGAGACTCCGAATGACACTTTCTGCCTAACCGGAGCGACGAGTAGAAGGCGATTTTGTGATTTGATAAAAATTTCGAATTATCTCTGTTAAAAATCACGAATCCTTGTCCATCTTTAGTCTAAAAGGTATGTCTTTTCCTATACTTATATTTTGCGTTAGTATTTTTGCATAATTCACCTTTTTCTTGTAATGTCGAAACCTAACCTCAAAAACACGTTGTCTTTGAATTAATTTTAATAATTTGATCTTGTTTTAGATAAGCCCGGTTTCATTCTTCTTTCATTCTTCTTTCATTCTTCTTTCATTCTTCTTTCATTCTTCAGTTTTTCATACTTCTTCAGCTTTCTTCTATTTTTCCACCTATCCCTTTCGCTTCTTTCGTAACACTTGGAAGGGAAGCCAGATTTGAGTTGCCTGCTTGAAGTGAGGCAAGCCATAACCTACCACACGAGTTGACTCCTCCTCATGATCTATGACCAGCAAATGCCACTTGTCTGAATCCCAAGTGTAGGCCCCAGCCTACAACCAGTGCGAGAATCCCACACCAACATCCAGTGGACCTTTTATAGAGGATTTCAGATAAGTTAAGCACGCATATAAAACCTTTTAAAGTACACCGTTTTTATGGATCTGTCTTAAATAACATATTGCACCTTAAACAAAATAGTAAACTACATAATTTTAGATACTTAAATTTTAATTTTGCATTGGTTATATTTGTTAAAGCGGTGTAATTAATGTTTGCAAACGTTAAGCGCTAGAGTCTCTTATGTTTTTTTTACTGATTAACACTTCCTTTTTTAAATCAAGATTAAATTGCTCTTAAATAAAGAACACGCATATTTTATACGTTGTCTTTTTTATTTTGTGTTGTAATCTGTTTGTTTTGTTTTAGTTTACCTAGGGGAATAATAGGAGGGCTTTCAAATTATTATCTTAATTATTTCTGGTACTGATACAAGAGTTAAAGGAGTGTTTAGGTTACTCAATCCACGACCCACGTGCCCCGACTGACATTGAGCTAGTTAGAAGGTATTTTGCCTTAAAACAAAGGCTAATTAAACATCTTTAATTAGGCAATCTAAAAATTTACTTTAGCCCAATTAAGTTACATTATAAAGTGTTGAACTGGCCGTAAATAGTAGACTGGGTCAAAAAAGTATTTTTGTATGACCGGCCGTAAAATACAATACAATACGCCCCCATTTGAGGGCGTATTGTATTGTAATATATAATAATATGTAATAGCACTTTTACGCCCTAGGGCAAAAAGTATCAAAAACGCCCGCATTTATAAATTTATAAAACAATAATAAAATTAAATAATGCCCCTAATGCCCACAGCCGCGGGCGTAGAAGTGGTATTACGCGTGTATATATATATATATATATATATATATATATATATATATATATATATATATATATATATATATATAAATATCATTACTGGCTCAGGGACTAGCATCAAGTGTACCACTTTTACCAAAATAAATGTCAATGCAAAAACACACGATTTCCTTCTAGAAATAAACAGATTCTCGCTGTATCAGTCTATTAAGTTAAATTCTGATGAGTCTGTGGAAACTGACATTGATAATTTACACGTCGGTTTCGGCAAGATTGAAACTTTGAAGCTTCGTTCTTGTAAGCCTGCAGCTTAGCGTGTATGATAACAAAGGGGAATACATTTAAAAGGCCTACGGATGCTTGTTTTAGGACGCACTAGCGCGAACATATTCCCTTATTATCTTGTTAAACTTTAATACGTTGGAAAAGTAAGATATATATTTTGTGTAACTAATATCAAGATAATAGGGATTTAAATTTTCCTTTGTAATCCCCTTAAAGCAAGAATACCTTCCGAAAATTGCGTAAGTGTATTTTTTTTATACAGGGTGTCCAAAAGTATGCGGGCAATCTTTCGAATTCGTATTGAACACAAAAACAAGTTTCTATAAAATGTTTTCATAAGTCCCTCTTTACAAAGATATGTGCGTTTAAAGGACGCCTCTGAAATTCGGTTTTTCTTGAATAACTAATGGACTAACCCTTACACAATAGTACCAATTTTTTTTCAGCATGTATAATAAAGAAATAAAAATAGCATTTTTAAATAGCCTAAACTCTTAGCTAAAAAAGGAACTTCTTTCAGATATCATTCTATTCTATTCTATTTTCGGTTTTTGGCTTTGACACTTAGTGCATACAGCCATCGTCAAGTGGTTGGAAAATTGGATTGTCGGGTTCTAGCCCCCAAATTTTTCTTTTATTGTTCAAGCTATGTTTTCTGTTTAAAAACAAATTCTTTCTCTATACATGTATAAATTGTGACTGTCTAGCCAGCGGCTGCTACTGGTATCGCGCATAACCGTCACTTTCACTACTGACGCATTTCCGCAAGGCGTGCGCACCTCCTCGACCATACGAGGACACCATGTGTTTAACACCAAAACGCAAAAACTTCAGGCTTTAGGAATCTTCACTCACAGCGCTTAGCCCCAGAAGAAAGAAGCCCCAATTTAGCGTGAATCTTTTCTCGATCCCCAAGGTTACAGCCACGCTAGTGCGATGCCTTCAATCGCCTACCCGGGAAGTCTATGTAGACCTCTACGTAAACATGAACCACACTACTCGAAGACCGCGGAAAGAGTGTTTCAGATATCAATAAAGCGTTTTCGAGAAAAAACAACTATTTGATTAAATAGGGTTGTTTTTAATAATTTTGTTTGTCGGTTCGACATAGGCTTCCTCTTATTTTATGCATTCATTAGCTTTTATTATTGAAGGTTATGGGGCCCTTCACAATGCTGCAACATTATTTTTAGTGCCGTGAAAATATAAAAATCTTTTTTGATAAGTTTTTTTAGTACCATTTGCAACAGAATCGCCTAATGTTTTTAGATGTTTCCACTAAACAAAACCTTGTTTTTACATTAAAACCAGAACTATCTTAGTGCAATAAAGTTGATACAATTTTTGTGCCGAAATCCATATTTCTCAATGCACTGTGCATCAGTCTTGCTTTGTGGTTGCATTAAGAGCATTCCATAGTGACTGGTGGGACATTAGATTCTGGAATTTTACTAATTAGAAGCCATAATAAAGTGGTTGAAACTTATACTATAATAAAATGTATCTTATAATACAAAATAATAGCTAATTAACAACATCTCTTTGTAAAACACCTTGATTAATTTCTACGTTTCTTGAAATTATCTTTTGATTGAGTGTGACTGGTGGGACGTGAAAAATCCTTCTTTCTTACCGCGGCATACTTATAGGTCGGAATTTCAGAAAGGCCACTGAACTTTAAAGAAATATTTTCTTTTTAATAAAAAATTTATCCTATACAGTAGCGGCGAGTACGTGGGCCAATGCACCCAAAGAGGTGAAATGTATGGATGTAATGCACCCATTACTCTTTAAAAAATTTTGTCACTTGGCACCGGCAGCATAGCTAACCCACATTTAGACCCGCAGTGGCAAGAAGCATTTTTCGGATTTTTACGACATCGCGCAGTAAACAAATCGAGGGTGGACGAACATGCGCACTGGGAGAATACAACACCGGCACTCCGTGCCCTCCGTCCGTGTTCTGACCGTGACGCTCATTAGCTACCGTACTCCGAACAAGAAACCCAAAGAAGGCGACGTTAATTCTTTTCGATAATGCAGATAGCCTGTTTGGCGCCAGGCGAGTTTACCCTCGATTTGCTTGCGCACAAACTCGGTTTTTTACCCATGTAATTTTTGTTTCGCGCAGGTAATAACCCGCCCATATGAAAACTCAATATCCGCCGCGCCTCATCCTCTATACATTTATTATTATAAAGAATTAGACTTATTACCCATGTAGAAGTTTTTTTTGTTTTAAATTGTGACCCGTGGGGCAGGCATTTGTGACTGGTGGCACAAGTTTAAAATGTGTACATGAAGTTATTTATTAAGAAAAAGTTTATATTAGGTTTACCCTGGAAACATTATTATTTATGTGTTTAACTATTAATTATTTAGAATAAATAAGAAAAAAACTTTTATAATAAATACAAGGTGGTCATTTGAAAACGAAACAGAACTAGTTTTTGGGCACTCGAGGTCACATAAGAAAAACGCTCTGACACGTCAATTTTTGATTTTGGTAGGAAACATTTTTGCCATTTTCATTCCCTGAACTGCAACCCTCTAATAGGGGTAAGACTTACTCCCAAAATCTTAAATAGAAAGAGGAGTTAAGTGGTACCAAAGACAATTGTAGTTTCACTATAGACATCCAGAACAATGCTAACTTTTTGGTCATCAGCTTAGATGCTCGCGAAGCGGGTATCCATGGAGTACACACGTAAACAGTATGTACGTAGGGTGTTTGAAAAGTTTTGAGATATACGTACGTTTATTTGATTTTTTCCAAATAATTTCACCACATTGAATACACTTTTCCATTCTAACAAACCAGTCACTGAAAATAGCTTTCCACTTTTCATTTGAAATTTCAGCGTATATTATATCCCAGGCCTCCAGTAGCGCGTCTTCAGTTTTAAACTTTTGTCCTTTCAGTTGGCTCTTGGCAAAAGGAAACAACCCAAAGTCACACGGCGCCAAGTCGGGGCTATAATGCAGATGTTCCAAAAGTCTCAAGCCTGCATCTGTCAAAAATTAACTGGTAAGTTCAGCTCGATGAGGTGGGGCATTGTCATGACGAAGGTACCAGCTAGCGAGTTGCGAATTTGGGCGAATCACTCTTAACTTTTCTATAAGTTTTGAAAGGCATACTGCAGTGTACCAGAAAGCATTTACGGTCTTCTGTTTTCGGAGCATAACACGTTCAATTATTCCTCTTGAACCAAATAAAACAACTATCATTATTTTTTTACAGATCTTGATTTGCGAACTTCGGTCGGAGTTTCTTCACCTTCGAGAACCCATATCTTATTCTGTTATTTAGTTGGGACGTCGTAATAATAAAGATAAGTTTCATCTACCGTGACGATCGACACTATGTCTTTAGATTTACCCTCCTGGAATTTGGACATCATTTTTTTACACCAATTCACTCTTTGTGTCTGCTGCTCGGAAGTAAACTTGTATTGAACCCAAAGAGTACACATTTTTCTAAAACCCAAGTGCTCATGTATGATCGTGGGTAATGTTGCTAAACTAATGTTCAATGTCTTTTCTAACTGTCGACAGGTAATTCGTCGATTTGTTTTTATAGCTTTTGGACGGCAGATATGTTTTCTAGGGTAACTACTTCACACGGTCGACCTGAGCGTGAGGCGTCTTCAAGCTAAAATGAGCCCCACTGAAATTGTTTGTACCATTTGTATATGGTCGCACGAGATAGACAGTCATCACCAAGTAGAGGCTTCTTTTTCTAAACATTGTTCTTGAGATAACCCACGTAAAAAGTTGTATTTCAAAATTGCACGGCATTCGATAGTCGTCAACGACGCCATTGCGCTAAAATCGCTGGACACGAACTGGCGCAAATAGTTTACTAATAACTATGTAGGACTACGACATGTCATGACATGTACAAACAAAAAACATTAATATTACTCTTCTGCACCGTTTAGTTACAAAGTATCTCAAAACTTACTGAACACCCTACGTATAATTTGCCGCTTCATAAATTCAGCCAAGCCAGCGTCCAAACTAATGACCAAAAATTTAGCATTGTTCTGGAAGTCTATAGTAAAACTAGAATTGTCTTTGGTGATACCTTGTTTTAAAGGTCTCCCGACCCTGATTACAACCGCCAAGTTTGAAGTCTCTGCTATTATTTTCGGTGAAATGACAGCTTTTTTAAAATTTTAGTCATTTTCCCATTTCGCGTGGAGGGCCCCTTTCCTTCCCTATAATTGTATTATTAAATAGGTATTACAAATGTTTACTTGTAAACCCAGAATGTTTAAATAGGAGGAGTAACATCAGCGAGATAATGGATAGCGGTGTTTTACGTGTGATAATACTCCCTTGTGAATAATTAACATAATTTTAATTCCAGATCTGTTATGTGAGCGAATGAAAAGGGTTTCTCGTAATTTATTGTCGCAAGGAAGGACCGAATGTCTTCCCATTTCACGTGGACCGGTTATGTTAATTACTGCGGCTCTGTCAAGGTTTGAAAGGAAATTTTGGTTTTATTCTTGTCGAGGGACTTCGCCACAGTCGTTTCTATTATCTTTTACATTGCCAGAGAAGAGATTTTCAAAATGGCTCTCGTTTCGAAGGTAAAAGTTTGCTGCAGGTGTATATCTTTTAAATTCGTTTCACCAGAAAATCAATAAACCTAACCTCATTTTGATTAAAGTATGCAAAAAGTGTATAGGTTGCTTGTTATGCCCTTTAAAGCTAAAGAAACCTATAAATATTTCAAAAAATCAAATCGACTTGAAAAAATTAACAAAACTCGCTAAAAATTAAAAAATTGTAAATGAAAAAAAACTAATAATAATAATAATAAAAAAATAGGTCGGATAATACCATTCTGCTAAACTACTACACTTTAATAACTAAATATTACACACTTAATTCCATATGTTATTACCATTTTTTTTATTCATCATTTTTAATTTTTTAGTGAGTTTTATTTATCTTTTTGAAGTCGGTTCGATTTTTTTTAAATATTTATTTTACTCTTTTAAGTTTTTTATTATATTTTTTTCTTTGGACAAACCACGAAGGCTAAAAGCCTAAATACTAACGTACCGTGGGTGTCTTAAGCGAGGTAAGAGGGAGTTTGTTGACACGGGACTTAAATACTTGAAGATTTGGGGGGAAGGAAAGACCTCCGCGGGCAGCAGATTCCACAATCTAGAAACTCTAGGAATAAAAGAACGAACAAAGTGGGAAGTTCGGGGCCTGTCCAGTTGGACCGTATAGGGATGCATACGCGCAGAACCACGAGTTTCAGCAGCAGGAACAGAAGCCATGGAAGTACCTATAAAAAAGCGATAAATCCCCCACAGCCCGACGATGGGCAAGAGAGGGAAGCCTTTCTGTAAGTGAGGGATCATTAATGAGACGAATAGCTCTTCTTTGAATAGAATCAAGAATGCTTAGGGTTGTGGGGGACGCCCTGCCCCAGATATGAGAACAGTATTCCAAGGAAGGTCGTATTTGGGACACATATAAAGTGTAAAAATTAGAAGGGGAGAAATACTTTTTGCTCGAAAGAGAAATCCAAGCTTTTTTGAGGCTGCCGTGGCTATAGATACAACGTGTTTATGCCAGTTAAGGTTACTCAAATGTGACGCCCACAAGGTTGAAGGTGTCTTTGCTGTGTAAAACTTGGCCGCTCATAAGTAGAGGATGAGTATTTGATGATTTTTTTCGCGACAAGGAACATGATTGTGTTTTAGATGCATTAAAATGAACGAGATTTTTGGCGCCCCAATCCAATATTAAATTAAGATCATGTGAAAGAGATATCTGCATCACTCTGTGTTTGTTTTCCAAGTCAGGTTTAGTGATGGGTTTAGGAACCTAAAAACTGGATTGAAGGGTACTATCGTCGGAGAGACTATGAATGGAATTAGTTGTGGACGAGAGAAGGTCGTTGATGTAAAGAAGAAACAATGTTGGTGCCAGAACTGAGCCCTGAGGCACTCCAGCATTTACTTGGTGAAAGCTTGAAGAATGGCCGTCCACAATAACTGATATACGACGATTAGAATTAGAATTGGTGAACATCCCCTACAAAACAGTACTAGCACCTTTTTCTCTCATGTAAACTCTTCGCACAACTTTAGTAAGATTCCAAATTTTTAAAATTTAATCTTTATAAGTTAACGCGATATGACAACACCGCAATTTTATCAAAATTTGGCAACAATTCTGATATTACTGCTTAATTAGGCATGCACCAAATTTTGTAAATATAGCTTTAGCTGTTTGAAAGGTAAGAAGGTCCTAAATTACTTTTTTCTGAAAGTGTAATGTATCATATCTCAACAACTAATAGAGACAAAATTTTGAAAATTTAGGATCCTACTAAATTTAATACGTCCAATTTAATGCAATAAAAATAAATGGGGTATTTTTTTAAACTGTAAAAAAATATGTATAGCACAAAACTGAGAAATCTGCCAACAGTACCGATGGTAAATGTAGCTTGAGCGGTTTTAAAGATATTTGAAAGTTGCGGTACTTTTTAGTTACCCAGTATATTGAGCTTTAAAGGAAATTTATAATTTTACAAAAATAAAAAAAAACAATTCAAAACTAGCAATAAAGACATCACAGCTGGAAAGCTGCACGTGTCCAGCCTATTTCCAAGAAAGGATCTAAATCTCTTCAATCCAACTATAGACCCATTTCACTCCTCTCAATGCTTTGTAAAGTAATGGAGAAATCCATTAACTCGCAAATTCTTAGGTATTTAGAAAAACATAAAATTTTACATGACAGGCAATACGGATTTTGTCACAAGAGATCTACAGCAGATCTTCTTTCCTTCGTTTCACACAACTGGAACAAGTCTCTTGAGTTTCTAGGTGAGTCCCAGATCGTTGCTCTTGATATATCTAAAGCTTTCCACCAAGTCTGGCATGACGCACTTCTTAATAAACTTCCCTCCTACGGTCTTCCAACTAAACTCTGCTCTTGGCTCTCCAGTTATCTTTCTAATCGACGTATATCAGTCATTGTTGATGGCCACTCTTCAAACTTTCACGAAATTAATGCTGGAGTGCCTCAGGGTTCAGTACTAGCACCAACTTTGTTTCTTCTTCACATCAACGACCTTCTTTCTTCCACAACCAATCCCATTCATAGTTATGCTGACGATAGTACCCTTCACTTTTCAGGTTCAGAAACCAATCTCTCAACTCGACTTGGAAAGCAAACGCAGGGCGATGCAGATATCTCTTTCACAGGATCTCAATTTGATATTGGATTGGGGCGCCAAAAATATCGTTCAATTTAATGCATCCAAGACACAATCATGTTCCTTGTCGCGAAAAAATCATCAAACACTCATCCTTTGCTTATGAGTGGCCAGGTTTTGCAGAGCGGGGATAAATTTAACCTTGTGGGCGTCACATTTGAGAATAACCTTAACTGGCATAAACACATTGTATCTATAGCCACCGCGGCTTCAAAAAGCTTGGATTTCTTTTCCGAGCCAAAAGTATTTTTCTCCTTCCAATTTATACACTTTGTATGTGTCCCAAATTCGACCCTCAGCATTCTTGATGCCATTCAAAGAAGGGCTGTTCGTCTTATTAATGAGCCTTTACTTACTCAAAGACTTCCTTCTCTTGCCCATCGTCGAGCTGTGGGAGATCTATCGCTCTTCTATAGATACTTTTACGGTTTCTGGTCGGACGAATTATCCAGTATAGTCCCTCCTCTTGCAGCTTCCAACAGAGAAACTCGTGGTGCGTGCGTGTGCATCCCTATACGGTTCAATTGGACAGGCCCCGAACTTCCCATTTCGTTCGTTCTTTTATCCCTAGAGTTTCTAGACTGTGGAACCTGCTGCCAGCGGAGGTCTTTCCTTCCCCCAAATCTTCAAGTTTTTAAGTCCCGTGTTAACAAACTTCCTCTTACCCTGCTTAAGACACCCACGATACGTTAGTATTTAGGCTTTGAGCCTTCGTGGATTGTCAAAAGATAAAAAAATTACTCTATTTGGGGAGCTATCCATTTCAACATATGCCTTTTTTTACTTTAAAATCATAAATATTTTGTTGTTAAATGTATACTTAGAACATTTAAAATAACTTAATAAAGTATATGTAAAAAATAATGTTTTTACGATAAATGTATAGAGCAGCTATAATTTTATTATGATTTTGCTGGAACTCAGAAATAGCTGCGAAAACATTTTTGAGGCAAAAATAAAACTTGTCGTGTATACGTTTTCGAAATAAAATGGTGTAAGACAAAACGTTTTAAAAACTAAAATAAATATTGTACGTATATTTTATTAAAGGTCAGCAAAACGAACATTCTTTATTTTATACTAAAAGTTGTCTATATTAAATGTGTTAAATTACATTTTTAATTTAGGATGTCTATAAAGAGTATACAGTGTGTCCCAGGATATGTGTTACAAGAGGACAAATGGACCAAACATTTTGGAATTTTTAAACGTCCTTTTGGAAAAACTGGTCACATGATCCAAATCTAGTAAATACAAAATTTTACTTTGATTGATAATATACAGGGCGAGTTATAACTAAAAATATGAAAAATGACCAAGAATAAAGTACCTTTATTTTTAAAAATAAGGCAAAATTGTATTACATTGTAGAGAATTAATTTTATATGATAAAATTAAAGTCAAAAAAATATTTTTGTCAACTTTTTACATTAAGCATTAATAGCTTTTAAAATACTTGGCTTAAAGCAGCGAATTTTTAAAAAATACTATTAAAAACTAATATATTTTCTTTTAAATTTTGCTCCCTCTTGCCCATTATTTACGTTCTAAGGCGCAATGTAAAAAATGGACAATTACATTTTTTAACTCTCTTGCTTTAACTTCAAATTTTGACATAAAATTTAATTCTCTACAATATTTACTTATAGTCCAAGAGCCCGTGAGCGGCAGACCTTCGTCACTTTGTAAAAGCTGAAAGTTTGTCAGCACATGCTCCCAATATAGGTAGAAGCGATGGTAGACTATAAAGTTTGACTTATAGTGGCTTTGGCAGGTACCAGGTACCAAAGGTTAATAAATTAAAACTTAGGTTTTGTCATTTTGTAAAAGCTAAATTTTACATTATGTTATTTGGGTACCTATTAGAAGATATTTCCTTAGTCGCCAGACAGTTTTAACACTTCCAACAGACAAAATTTTGGGGTGGTCCAATAGTCCGATAAAGACCAATATTTCTGTTATTTGACAAGATATAACAAAAAGTGTTATATGAGATTTGTAAAGTTTCCGAATAAGAATGTCCTTAAAATAATTTGATGTATACAGAGTTTTCGAAAACAAAGTTATTGCTTTAAGGTTAATTTAAAAAAAAATGTTTTGGAACACTCTGTATACATCAAAATATTTTGAGTACATGCCTATTTAAAAACCTATAACTCTTATATAAGACTTTTTGTCATATCTTGTTAAATAACAAAAATATTGTACATGGTCGGACCATTGAGTCACTCCAAAATATTTGTCTGCCACGGGGTTGGAACTGTCAAAACTGTCTGCCGATTGGGAAAATATCTTCTAATAGTTACCCAAGTAACATATATAATAATAATAATAATAATAATAAATAATAAAAGTCTTTATTAAGAATTATAAAATTTACAATTCCTAAAGGGCGAAGTCTAGCTAATTAGCATCAGCTACTCAACACTTAACCCTTGTAAGATAAATAAACCTAAATATCCACATAACAATTAGACAATAAATTTACAATTACATTGGTATTAATATCAAATATATAAATGTATATAAATATTACAATATACTAAATACACAATTATTTACCTAACCTCTCGCTGATGACACTGTTTGTTAGAAAGGATTAATTTTACTTTTTTCTTAAACAATGCTATAGATGGACATGCAAAGCTAGATATGAATTCGTTAAAACATTTAACCGCATTATAGGTAAAAGAACGTTGAAATATAGTTTTCTTGTGTTGAGGCATAGTAAGAGTATCAGACCTGATAGGGATATTGTGAACATCACTTCGAAAATGCAGCTTAGATCTTAGATAGAATGGGGTTGATGTTTTTAGTAGCTTGTATAGTAATACTAACAACTGGTTTTTAAATAAATTATTCATGTTTAACCAATTTAATTGATTAATTTTCTCAGATATATGGTCATACTTTTTTAAATTGAAAATAAAGCGACAACAGTTGTTTTGTATCCTTTGTAGCCGTTGTCTATCATCTTGTGTTAGACACGGATAGTACAGAGTGCTACAGTAAGATAGCACTGAGATTATATGTGATTCACAGAGTTTTTTCTAACTTTATAGTTAAGAATATGCTTGTTTGCGTACAACATTTTTAATGACATATAAGATTGTTTGCTTAGGTTAGATATGTGTTGACTAAATCTCAGTTTGTTATCAAACATCATCCCCAAATTTTTTGCTGTATCAGTAAAGTCCAAGAGCTCATCATTGACACGCAGATGCAGATATTCTTGTAGAAACTTAGCACATCCATCAGGGGAAAATAACATTACTTGTGTTTTTTTAGTGTTTAACTTTAAGCTATGTTTGCCACTATATTCGAACACTTTTTGCAAATAAAAAAATATATAAAATTCAGGTTTTACAAAATAACGAAGTTTTTGTTTCAATTAATTAAACTTTCGTACTTCGTACCTGCCAAAGCCACTAGGAGTCAAACTTCACAATCTACCATTACTTCTACCTATGTTGAAAGCATGCATTGACAAACTTTCAGCTTTTACAAAATGACGAAGGTCTGCCGCTCACGGTCTCTTACTCTATTATACAATTTTGTTCTATTTTAAAAAATAAAAGTAGTGAAATCCGGGGCATTTTTAATATTATTAATTATAACTTGCCCTGTGTAATAGCAATTAAAGGAAAATTTTGTTTTTATTAGTTTTGGACTATGCGACAACTTTTCCCAAAAAATCGTTTTAAAATTCATAAATTTTTGGTCCATTTGTCCTCTTGCAACACCTCAAGGAAATAAACTTTTTAATAAGCAGCGCTCGATCCCATTTAAGCCTATGTTCACTAAATTTTGTGACGTAATGTTTTCCCGTAATTCTTTGTTTACAATCTTACTGGAAGATTTCTGGAAGATTTTTTCTCGGTTTTGGTGTTTTTTTTGCTTTTTAGTCATTGGTCTTTTATATATGTTTTGACTGTTTATAGTTAAATTAAGTAGTTAATAATACTGCAGTTACAGAGAATTTTAAAACCTGTTAACAGGGGTCACTGACCTTTGGATATTTTTAAAGGAAATTTACGTTTAAATCGTTATTAAGGGTAAGGTACTATTTTTTTAATGTTTTTAAGTGATTTATTTTATTTTATGCAAGTATTGGTTTATTTTATCACATAAAAAAAAATAATAGGGCAGGGCGGGGCTAGTTGAGCAATTTTTCACTTCATCATTTATAGCTCCTCAAAAATAAGTCTTAGGGGCTCATAATGCATACTGATGGATTAGCAATTTATCCCTTAGCAATAGTGTCCATAGTAATTTCTTTCTAATAAGTCGAATTTAGGAGCTACATCTATTTTATTGTAGATAGTCAAGTATGCCCAACGTACCCCATAGGTGAGGTAAGTTGAGCAAGGGTATGGGGCTAGTGGAGCACTTAGAAAGTATAGTCAAATCATGGCTTGAATGTTAGAAACGTTTACAAAAAAAATACATTTTAACAATTTACTGTTTATATTTATAATCTTATAGAGTCAAAACAACAATTATCATTAATAAAACAGCAACGTACCTAGCTTAGCTTAACTATTGGATTTAATATCTAGAAAGAAATGCCTTACCAATTTTTTTTAAATTTTAGTTTGTAAATTTTATTTAAATTTTTAAAATTATAACGTTTTTCTATATTTTTATTTAAAAATGTTTTTGTTAGAAAATTTTATTTAAAAATTTTAAATTTCCATTGACTCATCTTCGTTTTTAAAAGTTTTTTAGCAGTTTTATTTTGCTTCTCTTGTAATGCCTTCTGTATTTGTGAAAATTGCAGCTTTTCTTTATCTTCTGTTTGATTTGGCTTTTCTTGGACCAGCCTTTGGGTATGGTCGAACTATTTCCAGAGAAAATTTATAAGTTAGATAGGTCAGCTCGTTTTCTTTGTTGCTTGTACAAAGTTTGGGTTGCAGCTTCTTTTAAATCTTGAGGAGACTCTAGTAGTCTTACTGTTATAAGTCCGTATACTAAGAAATAATTAAAAAAAACATTTTATACTTAAAACCGTGTGGGCAACTGTAGCTCAACTAACCCCAACCTGAAACTTTAAAGGAAAAGTGAATTTATTAAAAATCCGGTTAGAGTTATATCCAAAATCTTTACACATAATAAAACTGCAATAAATTTACTTAAGATTAACACTTACCTGATTGAGAACGGAATACATTTAACTATCACAGATAAAATTTTCCGGCTTGCAATTATTTAACTTTTTAAACACAAAATAAACAATGCGCACGGATACTTTTCTCGATCGCCGCGTCACCACTAGTGGTCGCACAATGAGTTCCCCTCGCGCAACCCCTTCTTTACGCTATTTGATGCTTTCGCGTGCGGTCGATAGTTTTTGAGATATTTTGATTGCCCAACTTACCTCTATGCTCAACTAGCCCCGCCCTACCCTATGGCAAAAAGGTGACGTCACAAACATAACAT
>JACEGR010010354.1:0-19510 GCA_014170235.1 Listronotus bonariensis
ACAAGAATAAATATATTAACCAGAAGGATATCTCGGAAGGCGGCTTCTTTGATGTCTCCTAGCGCGTCTCATGACCTCGAACTGCATATTTTGCAGGCGTTTCATGAGCGTACCTAAGAAATTAACATGTTTAGGCGCCTATCTCTTAAAAATATATTTTAATATTATTATAATGCATTTTATAACATCTATGCAATCAAATAAAACAGATGCTTTAATAATATGTCGTATTGAGATATATTAATAATTATTATGAAATGTGTCTATTTATTTTCGCATATGACAATTCTTTATTTTTCATATTTTTGAAGTTTCTATTTATCCATTTGAGGGTATGGAATAGTCTAACTGTAACAAACCATTTAATTAAATAACTAATTGGAAATTGTTCACAAGGATGTAAAAAACTATTTTTAAACGGTTTTACTTGACCTGTTTGTTATTTATTTGGAATTATTTTTTGGGTCAAATCTA
Organism: Listronotus bonariensis; assembly: GCA_014170235.1. Taxonomy (NCBI): domain Eukaryota; kingdom Metazoa; phylum Arthropoda; class Insecta; order Coleoptera; family Curculionidae; genus Listronotus; species Listronotus bonariensis. Next base: position 475 of record JACEGR010010354.1, read on the forward strand.
GTAATTGAAATTTGACCCCTTCCTGACGACCGATCGATCTGAAATTTGGTACACTTCCTTAGTCTTGATGACAATACAATATAACATATTCTTTATGATTGTAAATCCAACATGGCCGCCGATACAAAATGGCGGATTACATATTACTTTACTACAACCTCAATATGGGTATCAAATTAAAGGGCTTTATTGGTAGAATAGAACCCACTATGAAAAAAATAAAATCCAAGATGGCCGCCGCCACAAAATGGCGGATTATATATTTTTTTTCACAAATACCTCAATATGGGTATCAAATGGAAGGGCTTGATTGGTAGAATAGAACCCACTATAAAAAAATTAAAATCCAAATGGCCGCCGCCACAAAACGGCGGATTACATATTTTTCTCACAACTACCTCAATATGGGTATCAAATGAAAGGGTTTGGTTGGTAGAATAGAGCTCACTATAAAAAAATCAAGATGGCCGCCGCCACAAAATGGCGGATTACATTTTTTTTCACAAATACCTCAATATGGGTATCAAATGGAAGGGCTTGATTGGTAGAATAGAACCCACTATAAAAAATTAAAACCTAAATGGCCGCCGCCACAAAACGGCGGATTACATATTTTTCTCACAACTACCTCAATATGGGTATCAAATGAAAGGGTTTGGTTGGTAGAATAGAGCTCACTATAAAAAAAAATCAAGATGGCCGCCGCCACAAAGTGGCGGATTACATTTTTTTTCACAAATACCTCAATATGGGTATCAAATGGAAGGGCTTGATTGGTAGAATAGAACCCACTATAAAAAAATTAAAATCCAAATGGCCGCCGCCACAAAATGGCGGATTACATATTTTTTTCACAACTACCTCAATATGGGTATCAAAATGAAAGGGCTTGGTTGGTAGAATAGAGCTCACTATAAAAAAATAAAATTCAAGATGGACGCTGCTGCAAAATGGCGAATTACATATTTTCCACAACTACTTCAATATAGAATCGTTGGTTAGTTCTGGTTAGTTATAGTAAGGCGAACTCAATAGAATGAGAAGTATCAACTAACAACAAAACTAAAAACTTGAAAATAAATTATGTACAAAAACTTTTATGTTAAACGGTTTTATTGTACTAAAAGCTAAAAATAATTCGGTAAGTCCTAGCTACCAGATCGCACCAATCTTCTCATCAATCTGGGGTATTGATCAGACAAATAATAAAATCGTTGGGCAATTGACATTTCTATCATAATATTTACTCTGGATACGCTTCAGTTTTTTAAAATATGTATTGTATAATTTACACAAGTGTCTATTTATTTTTCCATATGACAATTTTTCTATTTTTAACATTTTTGAAATTCTTGTTTATACATTTGAGTGTATGGAATAATCTAACTCTACCAAATAATTTAATTAAATAATTAATTGGAAAATTTTCACAAGGATGTAAAAACTAGTATTTTTGCAGATATTTTCAAACTTTTGAATTAATTTTTTTGTATTACAATACTTCAACGTCTTGAGGAAATCTGTAAAATTTGTTCGCACCATCATCGTAGGATTTGTTTTTACAATTTTTAAAACTGCAAACAAGGCCTACTTTTTTTCTTTCTTCTTCCATGATAGGTAATTAATTACACAATTCACAGAAAAATCACTAAACAGAATATTATAGTCCAGAAAAATAAAACGTATCGCAATAAACTATATAAAATACATTGACCGTTACCGAGTCGTTGCTTCGCCTTTCACTACTGCACTGGCAATTTCGGTTTAGAATTTCGGTTTAGTAGCCCTCGAAGGTCACAGCCTGCTCCGCTCAAGGTAAAAGAGATATCCTTCGCACATCAAATATTGTTTTTGATTAAAAGAGAAACTTCAGTTTTAATGTTCTTTTGTATAAATAATAGTGACAGTTATGTCGAGTTGCAGAGATCGTTGGCAACATTTATCCTTAAACCTTTAATCCTACCCTTAAGACGATACTTTGGGATATGCTCTATGACACTTTGTTTAAAATCATTTACAACCTTGAGTAGCTCTAGGAATAAAAAGAAGTTTCTTTAATATCCAGTTTATTTTTATTAATATAAATAATACACATAAACAAAATACTTTATTTTTGTAAAAGTAAACAAGGTTTTTACTGCTTTAAGTAAATACAAACTGCCCTTACAAAAAATTTATGAAGCGTTTATTGAAATTTATTTTATTAAAAGTTTTCCTGCTTGTTGAGTGGAACTTATTTTAAAATTCAATTCATTTAATTGCCGGCTATGCACTTACTTAAACCAGTTAATTTTAGATTTTTAATCTTCAACACACGATGCTTAAAATTAAAATTAATGAGTAGAAAATGTTAATTTATTTTATGTTATCATACAGATTAAAAAAATAGTAAAATAGGTTTGTAGGGGGCGTCCATAAATAATGAGAAGCATTTAGGGGGGTCGAGTTGAATCCCACCGTGGGGGAAGGGGGTCTCTGCAAATATTAGGTCATTTTTCTTACCATAAAAAGAGGAAAAATCTAACGAGATTTCGACACGTTCTCCAGGAAAAAAAATGTGTCACTATTTGGGTCGAGGATTTTTTTGCTCTTCAAAATTATTTCAACCGAAAAAACGCCTCGAGTAATTATTGGACGTCCCTTTATGGAGAATTAATCGCTTTAGTCTTTGTCTCATGACATATATGTACAGCAATCTACATAGCACAAGGTTTAATTAATAAATATAAAGTTAGTACCATATTTAATTTTTGCCTGTTTTAACTTTGTTTATAATGTAATAAAAAATAGTTTCAAAGAGTAATTATTTAGGTAACTATCCAGTTTGAAAATATGCAAAATTCTGACCGTTATTTATAGTGTTATTTCAGTGAACTTAGTTGATAAAGTACCCTAAAGGGAGAAAAATGGTTATATTTTATAACCGTGGGTACGCAACAAATGGAAAAGAAACCCATAGAAATAAATAAAAAAGTACTTGACATGTAGGTTATAGACGGAGTATTTAAATTATATTTAAAATAATGCAGTTAGTTATACTAGTTCTACTCTAACCCTATTATATTTTTTTCCTAAAACTTTAATTGGCATATAGTATCAGGGAATTTAAATCAAGGAGCACAGTGTTCTAATTCAGTCAAACAGCTGATAAAAATGGGTATCAAGATTCAATTTGGCAAAGAATATTGACATAAATTACCCGATTAGTTATTAAATTTCACGAAAAATATTAGCTATTATTATAAACTGCGAATAAACCAAAACTGACTTCTCACATTTGCTTTATTGCTGAATTTTTAACGAAATCCATGGACTGGAATGGCCACCACACGCTTAACACTAGTTGTGGACTAACTATGTTCTTATTTTTATTACATATATCCCATAAATCATTAAAATTCTTTACAAAATAAAATATTAACTGCAACAACAGAAAACAAAGCTTGATTATGAAATGTTTTTTTTTAATTTTTAGTTTTCAATATTTAATAACTAATCGAAATTACCGGTCTTTATGATGTTCCCGGAAAAGAAAATATAGTTTTGACGTTTTTTTGTTTTTACGACTTCCTTTTATCCTAGGTACTTAATCTTAAGAGATTGTGAGACTCAATGTACTGACTAACCTAATATTATGAAAGCAAATTATTTTTTTTTGTGGTTTTATTAGAAGAAACAGGCACTTTTACACTGCTGATTTAAAATTTATGACGTTTTGCCCATATGCATATTTATTGGCCTACTTCACATCACTTATCTTTTAATAAAACTATACATACATAATATATATGTCAGAAATGTACACTTAGTACGCAAAAGATTTACAATTGTTAATACCAGCTTTATTCTATAATTATAAATATATTTCTTCAGGGTGTCTGTATAAGATGCTACGAAAAATTCTTTTGCCCAAATAAAACGATCTAATGTAATCTACCTTGGTCGAAAAGTTGCGATCTTTTGCGAAATACATGGGTTTCAAATTTTCATTTTATTTTTTTACTTTGACATCCTGTATTCCGCAACGATCATCTTTTAACTAGGCTGAATAGGGTCTTAGAATATTGTGGTAGCATTTGTACAGACCTTTTAGAGACACCCTGTATAATTATAATTTAGTATTATAAAAAAATTGCTTGATCCGTTTGGAACATGTTTCAAAGGATGTCTAATATTGTTTTAAATGTTTTTCTTAAAAGGTTATGTACACTATGTAACTATATAGTTTAGTTAGTCCAAGGAAATTAACAGTTGCGCTAATTACGATAGTTTTTTTAATAGTATTAATCTAATGAGGCATGCCTGATTATGTAATTATTTAGGTTATTATAGTTCAACCATTCCTTTATGTTTTATGTGCTACTTTAAATAGGCGTGTTATTTATTAATTTAGTTATACAGTACAGTAGCGGCCAAAATTATAGCAACTTTGATTATATTTCCTTTAGTATACAGTTGGGAAAGCTATTTATAATTTATATTTATTGTGTTTGTCTTAAATAATGTTTTATATCGCCAAAACTAAATGAATAAACAGTTTATTTAGCTAGACAAAAATATAGCCTATATTTTGCGCGATAAAATTCCATTGTGGTTTAGAAAGACCAAGCAATATCAGCTAATTTATAAATTGAGTTACCCCTTATTTATTGTTAACAATGGGTCGCAGTAAATCTGTATCTCCCGAAGTTAAGGACACTATTATATACCGATATCAAAACGAGGAGATGCAAACTGGAATTGCCCGAAGTTTGTTGTTAAGTAACTTTGTTGTCTCAACGAATTATAAAAAGATTTTCAATTGCTGGAAGAATTATCATAACTAGATGTATGAAAAAGAGAAAAACGTGACATATAGCGATGAGTCCAAATACAATTTGTTTAAATGTAACGGAATTAATTATGTAAAGGTTCCTGTAGTTAAAAGATTAAATAAAAATATAAACTACCTACTATGAAACAGGAAGGTAGTTCTATACAAGTTTCGGGATACAGCATGTTCATGTATTAAAACATACTGATGAGCAAATTAATCTCTCACAGAAATAAAAATGCCTGGTAATTCCATTTTCCACCAAAATAATGATGCAAAAACACAGCAATTCAATCTGGTGACTGAGTATTTACGAAAGAAGCTATCGATCTCTTACCTTGTCCTTCCGATTCACCCAGATCAAATCCCATTGAGAATATGTGGGAATATGTGGACACTTAAATCTGAAACAGTAACTATGGAAACTTGGAAGAACTTTTTTGAGGCCCTTCAAATGCCTGAATGCGATAGATGAACTATAACTACAAATCCTACGTAAACAAAATTAGTAGGTATAATTTAATAGACAATTTTAACTTACTGTAAAGGCGTTTTAGAGATTTTTTGTGACGTCGTAATTGGGCACCAAGTTTTGTCACGCACTTAAGCTACTTAAAAAGACTATATTTTGGCGGCACTCGGCCACATCTTACTTCAGATAAAATCGGAATTTTCTCAACTACCTTTGCTTTAAAACCCGTTTAATTAGGGAATGAAAAATTTAACTAACCAGAACTAACCACGACCCCGCCTTTACTCTTAGCTTCGGTAGAAATTATTTGAGTGATATCAAGTAAGAACACACCGAAAACTATATTTTATGCAATTTCGACACGGACTATGTGTACATCGTTATACCGAAGGGCACAGTATTAGGTTCAATGCGATCCCTCCAATCGGATTCGATTTTACGATGTACCCTTAGCCACGGATTAAAAACGGTCGGGTAAAGACGAAAGCTTTGGACCGCAGTTCTGACACAAGAATAAAAGGTCCGCAGTTCCGACGCGCCATTTGAAAAATATTAATAGTAATAAATTCGGACTCATAAAGTAAAATTATAACGGTACTAGAAAAATTATAATATTACGCAACACATGCATAAAGTGTCATAAACTTTTTTAAAAAGATTTCGATAACAGAAGTTTAATCGTGTTTTAAGCGCCTTTATTTTCGTACTGAATGTCATGTAATGGGTAATAAAGTTTGAAAACAACACTTTGCCTGGAATATAAAATAAATATGGAAAGAGATCCAACACTTAAACAAAACAAGAGAAAGATGTGCTACAATAGGACAGAAATAAATTATTCATCAGGCAGGCCGACAGAGTATCGAACTTCCTGAAAATTATATAAACACCACCGCATGTTGTGCGTAATTAAGTTAACTAAACACGAAGCCCGTTCGCCGTGATCCGAATTCGAATAAACTTTGATGGTAATTAAATCAGACTGCACGAACTGTGCAAACGGCCAATAAAAATACTATGGTTCAAGTAAAATTTCGATCGTTGTTCAAAAGTTAACATAATTGAAGGGGCGGATCGGCTCGAACAACGTTGTAACTCGCAGTAGAGCATTGCATATTTGCACCTCGTAGGCTATTCAATTTTGCCCGCCCTTATTTTTGATACTTCACCAACTCATATGAGCGTAAAAAATATTAAAGAGCCAAAAAAGTCTTTATTTTAAAAACCTTGTAAGTACCCTTTTAAAATAAATCCTTTCGTTTCTTTTTTAAACAAAATCTGCCGCCCCTAAAAATTTGCCGCCATAGGCTTTAGCCTACTCAGCTACATGACGCTTGGTATTGTAGCTGTAGCCTTAAGCCGGTCCCAGACACTACAGACCTCGGAGAATGACGAATCTTCGTACTTCGGCAAATATCAAATGTTCGGCGTATCTCTCTTGTCAGTTTTAAAAATGGACATAGGCGCGGACGAGCAAGCCGTTGTTGTTTAACAGTTTTTCTTAACGTTTTTGTATTGGATGTACGTAAATAACAACCATTTTTTACCATAATCATATAGTAAACAGATCTTTTAAAGAAAATTAATAAGCTAAGAGAAAGATTAGTCAGTTCATTTGGGTACTTAAAAAAATTCCTTTGATGCATAAAGCATGCTTGCCAAATTTCACAGAAATTTTTGTCGCAGAATATCTCCTTAAAGTTAGCGGGTAAAGTTTCTGAACACCCTGTATGTCTTCGGGAAATTGAATTTTACCTAAATATTTTCATTAAATTTTAGTTTATTTGAACAACTAAAAAAGAATTTACTCTATTTTAATTAAAAATTAATATTTACTTACGTCTGTGTCTATTGTTTTCTTAGTATATACAGTGGCTGCAAAAAAGTAGCCATCTTCTCATAAGCATGCCAGTTGGGCTTATGGATGTCCTCAACACCAGCACCTGATTTTATATTGGCCTTTATTTTGCTTAGTTGCTGGCGAAATTAGCACTAAAACATGTATAAAAATGTTTTTTCACGCGTCGAAAATCAAATTTCGGTTTTTGTGATTTGGATCTTTAGGATTCCAAAGTATCTCCCTCCTTTTGGTAGATATCCAAATATTTATTTACTAAATCGCTGTTTCACTCCATTATTAAATTTTTAGGCACAAATTGGTACTGCACTGTTCAGACAAAATATTAACAAATGTGCATCGAAGCAGTAGCGAAGCGTGTGGGAGCTGCTAGCGAACCCACTTTGTCGAACTTCGCGTCCTTAAATGTTAAGTAGTTTACCGACAGTCGGTGGGAAAAACTTCATACTACGGCGAAGTGCAAACGTTTGGCGAGGCGTGGCGAAGCCACTCTCCCAAACGCTCCGCGAAGTTTGGCGAAAGCGCGATTTTCGTGATAAAAAAAGTAAATCAAACATCGCTCTAACAATAAGTGACAAAAAAAAACAAAGTTAAAAAATCTAAGTAAACTTAGCTCTTAGTCTATCTTGTTCTACGACTAAGATACCAAGCATCGAGCGGGCTCCTGAGTAATAATACAATAACCCTCGTTCACACTAAGCCGGACTCGCTAGACAGAGTGATAAAAAATTCTATGGGGCCTTTGAGTTTGCCGACCTTTCGGATTCTTAACGTGTGAAAGGCCTTATCTCGCAAGACTCCATACATTTTGATAGCGTCGGTCCGTTGCCCGGCCTCCGCTAAAGCGGGCTACAGACGAGATGCCAAATTGGCAAATGTCCACTCTTTCAAACGTTCCCACATCGTGTGTATACAAAACATAAAACATTTGGCAATGCAAAGTCAACGTTGGGATGCGAGAACGTTTGAACGAGCACACATTTGCCAAGCCTTGGCATGTCGTCCAGGGGCGGTTACAAGGGAGGGGCATGCCCCCCCTTTCATGCCATATTCTTTGTAACCGTGTATTTTTTTATCTTAACACACCTAATTGCAAATATGTGCATCTAATGAAGATCTGTCCCCCCTCGAAAAAATGATATGATATGACCCTGATGTCGTCTGTAGTCGGCTTAATATGAAAAGGCAGTAATAGTTCACCACGTTTATTATTTCGTATCCCAGGCGCTGTTGATTGTATATTAAATTAAAATGCGGCAGGTTTTCCGGTCTTAAAATTTTAGCCCAGTTTTTATGTTTAAAGTAAGTACTTGGTATCTTATGTACACGTCCGTTCGCCTGTTTTTATCAAAATTGCTATCACGTAGAGGTTTAAAATTGGTATAATAGCCTAGTTTACACTGCGAGGATTAATTATTTTCATGAACCAAATCAAGAACCTATTTTTCTTAATACCTAAGTATTTACACAAACCTTATTAGTGTACCAATTTAATTAAGGATTAAACTGTAGTGTTCAAATTAAATTTAGGTAGAAAATTTTAATACCTATGTGCGTACGCGCGTCATTGTTTGTAAATAAGATTAGTGCTAATTTCTTTTAGTGCCAGCTACTATTTAAATTAAACCCGCACACAAAAATTAAACAGTTATGAAAACTTTTGACCAGATCCACTTTTTGTATGCTTTTTGATGCCATGAATTTAAATCCGCAGTCCATTTTGCTTCATCAGGCTTAATTTTTGAGTAAACTGCTAAAAGAAGCACTTACATTTTTCGACTTTTAGCGATTTTTAGGGTTTTTCGAAGTTTACTCAAAACTCAAGGCTGATGGAGCAAAATATTGATCACTTTCTTATTTTTTTGTGTGCCGGTGTAATTAATGGGACAATTTGTAATGTTTTTTGTTATAAGGTTTGCAAAATGTTTATAGAATTGATGAGAAAATGTAGCTATAGTTGAAAATAACCGATTTTTTTACGCAACTTAAGATGGCTGTAGCTTGGAAAGGGAGCTTTTTAGAACACATTGTGACAGAAAAAGAATCTTGTATTGATCCTAAAAATTAAGATAATTATAGCAAATTTTGAAACGATATTTCTTATATACGTTTATTAGTCTTTTATTAACTTGGGTTGTAACTCTCTGGCTATGTAACGGAATCTTTGAGCCTAATTTTAACCAACTTCCAGCTATTATTCGATTTCTTTGAAATCTTTGCAACACTGTATTAAGGGAAACATGACAATGCAATAATCTGCAAACAGTATCCCGTTATCTCTTTTAATCGCCAGGAAAAAATTCCATTATATTATAAAAACAACACCTAGGTTGCCATCTGTTGGCAACATTTCCTCAAACTTCTGCATATTAAATGAAGAAGAAATTTTTAGTGAGTTGCAATCTGTTGGAAAAATTTTAAAATTTGTTCGCCATTTTGTCAAGAGTAGCAAAAATAAAAAATGAAAATAATTAATAGTTTAAAAACTAAAAACAACGCTTATATGCAACTGAACTAAAAATTAGAAAATAATTTTTCATTAAAAAAAAAATATTGTCATTTCATAGTAAAAAGCGTGGGTGCTAAATATATTAAATGTTATAATTATTATATTTGCCAATATCTATGATGGAAAAGTTAGGAAAAATAGTAAAATGCACCCCACGCTTTTTTACTATGAAATGACAATATTTTTTTTAATGAAAAAATTATTTTCGTATTGCAAAAGAAATATTTTTAACTTTAGTGCTCTACCTTCTACAAACATTAAAAAAATCTTTATGGATGAGTAGGCTTTTACCTAAACAGAAAAACGCTGTAGTAAATAATTGGTCAAGTGCTGTTTACTAATGATTTTTAAAGCCTACAAATGCAGTTTTTAAAGATTGATCTACACATACATGTATCATTACGCTGAATACAATGCTGTGATAATTCCATATAATTTATTACACCCACGCGTAGTTCAACTTTAATGCCGATTCATTAAACCGATCATAATGAATAAATCAGAATAACAAGCATAAACTATTTTAATTGCATAAATCTAATTAATAACGTTAACATTGATTAGAAAGGTTAGCTATAATAAAGTAATTAATTGCTGGTTTAGCAATTGGTGACGTGTATCGTTCGAACGAATGCACAGCCACGATAATTTTCAGCATGTTATTTACTACTGTTTGCATGAAACTATCACGCCGTCCATTACGATCAGTGGGCGGCAATAATTTAGGTATCCTTTTATTACAATCACAGAGCAGCCGTTTCGGTTATATAGGGACCGGCATAGATGTTAAAGCATATGAATTATTTTTTTATTTTCAAGAAACTGTATTCTTAATAGATACCTAAACATTTGATTAAACTCACAAAACGCTGATTAAGGTTTAATTAAATTAACTGCCTTGCCGTTTATTTTCGAAATAAATAGCAAATATTGGTTAATCCTAAAGTTTTTAAATACATTTAAGTCACTAAAAATAGGAAACCTAAATTTATGCTTGTTGTTTTTGCTTTAATTAGGCTGAAATTTAGATTTGTCTTTAAATTAATTTTCCACATCGTTTCCGTCTTACAAAGATTACTTACTTTGAAAGTTGATTTGGTTAAAATTGATGTGACTATGATGAGTCACACCAGTTTAAGAATAAAGAGAAGAGGTTAAAAAAATAACAAAAAAGCAATAATTAATCGGTGCGCTAGTATATTTCACGCCAAGAAAGTTGTAGAGTGCGTGCAAATCTACCCCCAGCTCAGGGTGAGGAATAATGAGTCCGTGTTGGCGCCACCAGTTTTTAGAGACTACAAACTGGAGTCTCCTAGGATTATTGGAACTTTCTCAACGATCAGCCAAACCAAAACGGTGTAAGTGCCAAAATTATAACTTTACACAGCACATAAAAACTGTCAAATCAAAACACTTGCAAAGTATGTAAATAACAGTTTATTTATTTTTATTCGTACATATTTTATGCATTATTTTACGAAAAACTTAAAGTTTAAATTATTGTTTATAGTGTACAAGAATATGGTTGTTTATAACTAAGTTAAACAAAACGTTGTATGTGCCCATAATTATGCAACTGCAACTTGGTGGTACTTACAACAAACTAAAATTCATGCTAATTTTCATAGCATTTTATTAAATTTCAAGTTTGCTAAACTATTTAGAAATGATACTCTGATAATATTCCTTCTCAGGTTCAGGCAGAAATCGTAACATGGCAGTAAGATCCTTTTTTTCTCAGCTGTTAATGGTTTTGGTGTTTCCTTAAATTCAACCTGTAAAGACAGGAACGAATCAATAGCAACATTTTTTTCAAGACATTAACCGGTGTCCATGGAGCCAAATCTGAGTAGGATGTTCGCACTTCCACTATACCAAAATTTCGTCTTGAAATTCGCATTTGGGTGGCTTTTGATATGGTAAGTTTCTTAGTATCCAGATATTCCTTAGCAATGGATTTCCAGTCAAAGAATTTTGTCACATCCATTATAATAAAAGGGTTCTTTAAACATGCTGACGCCATTATTTCTATCAAATCCTTTTTGTACTTTAGGAGACAAGCGACGTTTAACTTTCTCTATGAGAGCGAAGTCTCTGTCGCATGATAAAAATGTGTGACCAGATACGGGAAACTTGTGGGTTATTTGGTTAAATTTACCCTTGGCGATTAGAGTTAGCAGCATTGCTAGCATAATTTGGTTCTTATTTTGTCCACAGCAGTTGTCAGACCATAAAATAAGTTCCCTTTTGTGTGTCTGCAACTCATTCATTATAAAGGCATAAAGACAACTTGCTATTTCGTTTGAACCACGGCCACCCAAAGTTTCATTCCAAAGACACATAAATCCTTTATTGGAATCTTCTAAATGAATTCCCATATTAATGCAGGCCAACTGCCTGCTGTAGTACATTTCAGTATGTGTCAGACTTGGAATGTACATCTGCTGCTGCAAATCAAAGCTTAGAACACAAACAGTTGAATCCGGATCCTTGGATGTTCTTCTATCAGCCGCCATAATTTTTTGTGCCGATTCAGCTTTGCGCTGATGTATTTCTAATAAATTTTGGGCCTCTACTTTCTCTTGACCTTCTTTACCTTGAATTTCAATTTTTTTGAATCGCATACGGAACATGTATCTACTCGAGGTGGGGCAAAAGACAAGTTAAAATCCGATAAAAACACATCGTTGAACCACTGTCGAGAAACTGGTGGCTTTCTTCCATTTTCTGTATATTTCTCTAAAAATCCTCTGTATAACTTTGAAACATTCAAATCTGGGGATAAAAACTTTCTATCTGGGTTGTCGTTTCTGCTATAATGACTTTCCCTAGCAGGAATGCTAGATATGTAGTCCTTAATTTTGTCCTTCCACTCAAAATTTTTCTTTGGACGCGTTCCTCCTCTTCCATCTTTAATATCAAGATTGCCGGTCAATACTTTTTCTGCGAGCAGTTGCACTCTTCGTGGTGTAATATTGAAAGTCTCACAAAATGTCTTTTTGCACACTTGAATCTCGGATACTCCCGGTAGTTGTAACATGTACCGAAAGGAATGTTGACGTCTGCTTTCTTCTGATTTATTATAGGTTCCATGCCTACGACGTTTAATCAATGATGGGCGTATACACGATCTAAGAAAGCTTTGCTGTCTATTGTAGTCGCCAATTTTCCAAAATTCGGCAAAAAGATTTTTCGACACGCAACTGTAACTGAGTGGCATGCAAATTGACACTTACAAGTCGCCTGAAAAGAAGAAAAAAACTGTGTAGTGTCTAAAGCCATCTTAGGTTGTTATTACGGTTCAAATTTATTGTATTTTCTTGCTAAACGGTGGCGTCACAAACGTCAATTTACCAACCACATTCAAAAGAAAACCAAATCGCCGAGACGTGCCGGCGCCGCGGATCGGCTTGCACCGTTCTTTTTACTTGGTAGCTAAGTAAATTAATCACGGCAATATTAATCGAACAAGAAAAAATATTGAAAAAAATAATAATAATAGAAAGAGTAATTACCTGCCCTGGTTCCGTTTTTTCGATTATTTCTTTGTTTTTCAATGTTGTGTAACCAAGGCCCGAATTTCTTTTGGTTTTTGAAACAGATTTTTTCCAAGAAGAAACATTTCTTTTACGCTTTTTGGTTCTAGAAGTTTCTGGATTAATATTTTCATCCATAATGACAACAAAACCACAGAATATACACTAACGCATGTGCAACAAACGACTGCAAACCGTTTGAAACCCTACTATTTACGTACTACTAGTGCAGGACAATTGTCGGCACTTACAACGTTTTGCTTGGCTAGGGTGAAAAAAAACCGCTTGTGGCGCTCGCCTCGAATTTTAATCAGAGGTGCAACTCGAGGGTGGCACTTACAGCGTTTTTTTGATATAAAACTCATTTCACCACATTTGGCACTTACAACGTTTTGGTTTGGCACGACAAAAATATTTTGTTTTTTTGATAGGTATTCGTACGAATAACTTGCGTTTTGTTAATTACATTTTGAGGTTTTAAGGAGAACATGATGGATTGCGATATACTAATAACTTTAGTACACGAAAAAAGATCTTTATGGGATCAAAAAAGCAAACAATATCATAACAGAGAGTTAAACAAGAAATTATGGAAAGAAATAGCAGTTGAAATGAACTCTTCTTTTTTATTTTTAGATAAAAAATAGTTGTCAACCCATTTGCTTCTATTTTTTTTCAGTAGAAAATATTTCACTAATGGTGAAGTTTCAAAAATATACAACTCTGATAATATATACTTCATATTTATATTATGGTCGTACTGTTAATAAACTGATCCAGTGTAACCACACACCCATCTTAAATTCGTAAGAAATTGATTTGTCCGAATTCGTGAGAACTAATTTTCGTACGAATTCTTATCCAATGTAACCGCAGCCTTAAAAAAATGTCCTCAAAAGTTAAAAACCGAATTTAGGATTAATCTAAACATTGAATTAAAAATCCTTAGAGTGAAGGCTTTTCTATAAGACGAAAGTAATGAGAAACATTATGCTGATACTTGTATATTTAAGTCTAATAATTAACATCTAAAATTTATTATTCTTCTGGGTAGGAGGCGCTGCTAGGCAATGTACTTTTCCGGTTATGGCCAAGAATATTTTATTTTTTTAATATAAATAAGAAACTTAGGACGCCTGAATATACCACATAATAAATATTTATATAAATCAATAATTAAAAAAAATTGTGTGTAACATTTCCAGTGATAACTCTTTCAAAAAATTGTAACACATTTATTACTAAAAGAATTTATGGTTTCGTCCGTTACTTTGTGACCGTACATTTTAAATTAATAAAATAAAACAAAAGATATACTTTGTTCATAGTCACTTTAATTGAATATTTAGCCGTGACAGCTGTTTCGTAGTACAACTACATTTTCAAACGTACTGACAAACTAAAATTATGTTACTTATATATAAACAGTAATACCTAATAAAAAACATATTTTTTAAAAAGGTTTTAAAATCAATATGGTACAGTTGTGAAATTTAAAGATTTTATTGCTATATTTTATAAAAGTTTTACAAGGGGTAGATTTCCTAGGTCAATCTGTGTGTTAAGCAGATGTACATTCTGTTTTTTATGTTTATAGATTTCAATATTTTCTAATGTATCTAGTTTTCGCCCTTTTTGTTCTACATGTAATATTTTTAGGGTATTGATTTCTGGAAATTTGTGTCCGGTTTCCAGAAAATGGTTTGCGAATTTGATGTTGTTTTCCCTAACCTATAACATGAGTTATGTTCTTTAAACCTAGTTTCAGAATTTCTTCCCGTTTGTCCAATGTAACAGCTATTACACTCTTCACAAGTAAACTTATAAACTCCTGATTTTTAAATTTATTTTGTTTATCTTTCACATTAAATATCATGTTTGATAATCGATTTGATGGTTTATGTGCTATTTTCTGGTTTTGTTTAGACAGGGTGTTCGAAATTTTTTGTGATATTTGGCCAAAATAAGTTAGGGTTTTAAATGGTTGGTTTTTGTTTTCAGGTATTTTGGGTAAATTTGGTTGAGGGTGAGTTGTTTACGTTTCTTATTAATTATAGAGTTTATTAGGGTGGAGGATAACCATTGTTTTGAGCGATGTTTTTATAGTGTTTAATTCTTTTTCTAAATTTTCTTTGGAAAGTGGAATGGAAAATGCGCGATGTATCATTGATCTGTATGCTGACATTTTGTGGGTAATTGGATGTAAAGAATCATTAGGTATTGTAATATCAGTAAAGTTGGTTTTCTATAGATATCAAAATTTATGGTTCCGTAGTTAGTTTTTGTTATTTTAAGATCTAAAAAGTTAATGGAGTTTTGTTGTTCTATTTCCAAAGTAAATTTAATCTTAGGGTGTATAGAGTTAATATAATTAAGAATATTTTTAGCTCTATCTCGTTTCCTGAAAAGCCGACAAGTATGTCATCCACATATCGGTACCAAAAATATAACATTATCTGAATGTTTGGAGTTTATAAATGATTCTTCTAGTTTTGACATAAATATCTCCGCCATTAAAGGGCTTAAAGGGGAACCCATAGCTAGTCCGTCTGTTTGTTTATAAAAGTTTCCATTATATTTAAAATAATTTTGTCCATACATAATTTCAAAAGTTTTAAAATGTCCTCTTTAAGAGATGGGTTCATGTTTTTATTGTTTTAGTTTTTCTGTTATAATTTTGATACAATCGTCTTTTGGTATATTTGAGAACATGTTAGTAACATCAAAGGATGCTAAAATTGCGTTTTCTGGTAGACTGAGATTTTTTAGCTTTTTGTGAGGTCTATTGAATTTTGAACTGAAAATTTGGGTTTAAAGTTTAAGACATCTTTTAAAATACGGTTTAATTTTACTGATATTTCCCTTAATGGTGTATTTGAGTATGACACTACTGGCCCTATAGGAGCATTTTCTTTATGGATTTTTACTAAGCTGCATAAAATTGGTGGGGATGGGTTTTTGTTAATTATACGCGCGAGATTGTATAAATATTAAGATATCTATTGGCGGTTCCTATCACTGTTATAAATTTGTTAAATTATTTTTATGGTGTAAACATTTTGTTGCAATCAAAACTTGTTTTAAATATATATTTGTTTTAACTTTATCGTTTCGTTTACAGTTTATGATTTATGTGTAAATCATTAAGTAAAATATTATAGCTTTCTTTGATGTAACTGAAAATAACCCAGTAAATTTTATTGTCAGAAATGTTCACCATGGTTATTTATAAATTGATTACGAACACATTAAAGTAAGCAGTTCTACTGTTCGTGGAACCTGCTTTTGTTAGGTTCTTTTTCTTTTTTTTACCTGCAAATTTTAATGTTTTATATTAATTAACTTTATGGACTATCTTAAGGTTAAAAAGAAATAACGCTTTCATACTACTTACATCGAGACTTACATCAACCAGTTACTAATAATACTACAAGAAGCAAAATATGTGCCTGTAAAATATATAACAAAACTGCAGGATGGCTTTAATAGCAACAAAATGTACAACAAGGAAAAACTTATCTTATACCTGCTCTGCTATAAGACTTTCCTCTTTTATTACCTTTACTTACTTTACGTAGATACGAAAACTATCGTAAATGGCTAAAATAAGGCCATTAATAAATTAAGAAACGACTGAACTGCAATTGCAAAAAAAAATTGAATTTTTAAACTTTAAAGTGTTTAGTTAGTAAAAAAGATTCACATAATCATCTTTCATTTGTCATACATAATAGGTTTCTTTTTATTTCCTGCATGCAGAATAAACTTTTACAGCTGTCTACTTCTCATTATTACAGGTAAATATTCTTACTCGTAGCTCCCTATTTCAATTTGGTAAAAAGATAGTAGTGGCTGGAAACCAAGTCTGGGCTTTTGAGTAGATGAGATATCGAAATCCGCAACCATTCAGGCTAAACGTATATACGTAAATTATTTGTTGTATTATTATTAAATCGACGTTCTATTTTTCGGACTGGCAATAATTATTTTAGGTTATTAGGTGACTTATTGCTAAAAATCAAACCCCATTTGCCTAATACTATTTTCACACATTGTAGCAAATACAGTAAGGATATTAAGCCCTCCCTTTTCCTTATATTCTGAATGGGACAAGATATCGATATAGGGTAAAATTTGGGTAAAGGGTGCTACTTAAACTACTTTTTGGCATAAAAATAATTTTGGTAACGTGGCCTAGTGCCAGGAGGACACTAGCAACTTTTTTTAATTGGATAGAATGGTCTTGTTGCACCTTGGTTTAGAAGGCCCTTTAATTTTTCTAATAAAACAAAGTTAAAAAAATGGCTCAGACGTTTCAGACCGTTTGAAATTTGGGTTAAATATTGTTCCAACTGCGCGGTTTTACATGGGATTGGTTTGTAGAGTCTTGAATGAAGCTGGGCCGGGTTTCAGCAACAAAGTGCCCGTTAAATGGAGGATTAAAGGACCACTAAAACGAGGTGCTATATGACTGATCTTTCTATTTGAAAAAAAATGCTGGTGCCCCCTTGGCAGTAGTACGTCCAAAGATATCTTCTCCCGTTCAAAAGATAAAGGGGCCTGGGGGGACTTTTAATAACCTCAGTATATGTTATTAATTAGAAATAGGACTAAAATTTTCTCTTTTAGTTAACCACTCTATGCTCTATTTATTATTAGGGAGTATGTGTATCTAAACTCTGTCCCTAGTTACATATGATGTTATATACAGTGTGTCCCAGGATAGATGTTACAAGAGGACAGTAATTTTGGGCAGACCAGTCGCGCATGGTCCAAAACTAATAAATACAAAACTTTACTTCAATTGGTATTAAACAAGGCGAGTTAAAAAATTGACAAAAATATTTTTTTTTTACTTAACGTGTTTAACTTTAAATTTTGACATAAAATTTAGATCTTACAACATCTTACCTATACAATTTTGTCCTATTTTTAAAAATAAAGGTACTTTATCCATGCAGGTGCATGTACTTTACATATTTTTAGTTATAGCTTGTATATTACCAATTGAAATCAAATTTTTGTATTTATTAGTTTTGGACCATGCGACCAGTCTGCCCCAAAAGGTGATTAAATATTCAAAAATTTTGGTAAATTTGTCCTCTTGTAACACCTATTCCTGGGACACAGTGTATAACCCATATTTGTTATCTTTATAATAAAAGTTATTATAATACGGTTGTTATTTATTTAAAAATATGACGAATCGAAAGTTATTAAACAAAAGGAAAATAAGTAAATAAAATGTAAAAAGCATAATTATTGAGTAATAAATCTAAAGTGAAAAATAATCTTTTAAAATTTAAGAATAACATTAAATATTTCGATTTCTAGGTACTTTATTGGTGTAGTACTAATTTAATTTTATCACTAAGTAGCACTATTTTTAAAAAGATAATATAGTCTAAATGACTAGCACTTTGTGATCTGTCGTTTAGCATGTTGTTTATTTTTTTGTTAATGGTTTGAGAAGATATATGGTAAAGTGCCGTATAGGATACTCCTTCGACTTTTTTTTGTTGTGAGAGTCTTACCAAAAAAAACAAAAATGTGTTTTTAATATTACTATTATGCGCAATAAGGTAATATTACCAATTAATATAACTAAAGTGAAATATTCTGAAAAATAAAATAAAGTATGACATAAAAAAGAATTTCAATTTTTAACTACCTACTATACTGGTGTGAGTGCTACTTTTGTACGCCACTGGTAGGTTTAATTTAAAAGAAAATAGTATGGTATACATCATTCGATAGGAAAAGTTTGGCCTTAATTTTTGTGTCTTATTTTTTTTGTTTGGTAGACGGTTTTGGAAGATATATCATGTAAAATGCCTCGTGGATGCTC
>JACEGR010010355.1:0-19508 GCA_014170235.1 Listronotus bonariensis
CTGTCCCGCTCGACGGAGTAACACCTGGTATAATAAAAGATCAAAAGACAATGACAATGAGTATAACATTTTAATAAAAGAAACATTATAAGTTATGAATATTTATCTACGTATAACAGTATGTTATGTATAAGGCATCAATTACAGTCTTAAAGGTAAAAATTTTGGGTATACATAACTAAGTTAGAAAGAAATAAAAGATTTCATCTAACTTTTACAATAAATAAACATTGGTATATTATATATGTATAATAATAATTAATAATTAGTATTTCGATGTAAATTAACATAAATATAAGAAAAATTGTTATTCACACAAATTAAAGGTTTTTTTAACGATTTTCGTTTGGCAACACCGCTTGCCCATTCCTTGTCATGCGCAATTTATTTTGGGGGTATCTTATGTATTCGTGGCCAATATAGATAAATTACTCCGCAGAAAAGGTAACATATAAATATAAGCAAAATATATATATAAAGAAACATAAATATTAAGAATTTTTTATTAAAAAAAAACGTTATAAAAAGCAAGGTTAGTTTATATTTATAAGGTTGCGACATATCCTTAACTTTTAGGCGGTTCGAGGTCGGGGACGCAAGGAAGGGCACTCCACGAAGAAAGTTGGCAAGACTGGGTAAAATCAAAGCTGATTATCAATCCAGTGGCGTCTAGAATGTGCGCATTTCATTTTGCATTGTTTTGGAAGTGATATTTGTTGAAAGATGTAATTTCAAATGTTTTTTATTTAAAGTAAAAGAATTTACAACTTAATAATAATTAAAAACTGTTGTGTAAACGGTTGTTCTACTTATACAATAAACTGTATATCTTCGGCACTGAACAACATGGCCGAAAAATGGGAGATGTGACGTCATAACACGTCAAAGCAATATGGCCGAATGTCGCGACCTTATATAGACCGACTTTGATAAAAAGATTGAGCGTTAACACAAATTAAGTAAGGTTATTCAGCAAAAACAAACAATTCCTATACAGGATGTCCTGAAAGTCAAAGAAAATACTGAAAGGGCTAATAGGACATCCTAAGAAAACCTTGATTTATACATGGGAAAAATGCACTACTTTTAAATTACTCTCTGTAATTTCTTTAATCTAAATTCTGATTAAAATTGCTGATTCGTCTGATTTTTGTCAAAAGTTAGACGTGTTTATTCATTACTTTGTATAACGTAGTCCTAGCAGCAACGTTTAAAAAAATTAATAGCTATTTATGTATCAAGGGCGTTATTAGGGACTATAATGCCCTGAAGGTCGAAATAGCCCGAGAGCCTCTGGCCCGAGGGCTGAGATTTCGACCTGATGGGCATTATAGTCCAGTAAAAGCCCGTGGTGCATACAATGCTTTATGTTTTACCCAAAAAGAGTTTTTCAATTTCTAATTACATTATTTATTAGCAATATAAAAAATAAGTTGCACCTGTACCTGTATACGTAAGTAGATAATGACTGGTGTTAAGTTTGACTTTGATGTTTTTATCAGTTAGTCAGTTGGTATTTTTTTATTTAACGATTTGCTCAAAATGGAAGAAATTATTCCACAAAATATAAGAGAAAATACCATAAAAGCGACCGAAAATCTTTTGCCAGATAAATCCAGGCAACAGTATGATCGAGAGTATGGCATATTTGGTATTTGGAAAGATGCGAACGCAATTCTTCAAATAACCGAAACCGTTTTAATGACATATTTTCAGGAAGTGGTAAATTATTGATTTTATTTTAATACATATGTTTGTATAAACTTAATCTTTATTGTGAGAGAAATAAAACTGGATAAGCAATAAAATTTCCATATTAGCGCATTAGGGCATTATAAGCGGGCATTATCATAATGCCCTAGGTGTGATAGCAGGTATTATTACTACCATAACATATTCCGTTTCTAAGGTATTACAGATCAATATTAGATGGGTAAAACATAAAATAAATAAAATAACCTACAATAAACTAAAGGTTCTCTCTAAAAATTCTAAAGTATGTCCACGGATACACCCTGTATATCTGATAATGTAAGTTTTGCAAAAAAAAACGTTTATACGTAAAAATTGTCTAATTTACTATAAAAATTGTACTTAACAATTTTTTGAAAAACCTATATTACCAGAACTATAAAAACTGCTTCACCTTTGTTGGAAAACTCTGTACATTATTAAATGGTGCCTGCTGTGCATAATATTAACAATAGTAAAACATTATATTAATACTAAATAGGAAAATTGCTTTTTAATATTTCAATAATTATTAGAGCATTACTCTACAATGTTCGCTTTCTAGGGCTTCATCAAGAGTACTTCGCACTAAATTTAAAAAGAGAAATATTTACAAACAGAACCATTTAACACGTTTTTCCGAAAAAGGTCTATAAAATATATTAGGGTTTTACTATACGGCCCAGATGTGGTAATAAATTTATTTATAATTGGCATATCTGCGAAATTTATTTGATCATTGGTAGAAAGAGTTGTATTGTCTATAAGTGATTTTTTTTATAGACAATACAACTCTTTCTACCAATGATCAAATAAATTTCGCAGATATACCAATTATAAATAAATTTATTACCACATCTGGGTCCGCATAATAAAACCCCTAATAATATTTTATAGACCTTTTGGGAAAAACGTGTTAAATGGTTCTGTTTATAAATATTTCTCTTTTAAATTTAGTATACGAAGTACTCTTGATGAAGCCCTAGAAAGGCAAAACAATTGTAGAGTAATGCTCTAATAATTATTGAAACATTAAAAAGCAATTTTTCCTATTTAGTATTAATATTTAAAAAATGTTTCACAAGAAACCAACTGAGGATACAATTCAGTGTAGTAAAAAATTATGATGACTAGTACTATGCAAGTACTGTAGAAGTATTGACACTCCATATAAATTTACAAGTAGTAAAAATTGTTATGTAACTGCAAAGAAGTGAGAGAGTAAAAAATTTTCCAGTTTTTTTATCTCAAAAATTTTTTTTCTCACGAGTTATTGAACAGTATGTCCAATCATTTCTGTTTTACACTCAGGATTATTTTCTTGCATAATTCCAAGTTTCTCCGGGTGCTGTCGCTTAATGTGCCGGATCTGATGAGTTTTTCTCTTGCACTTCTGTGGACAAAAAGGACAGGGAAACTGTGGTTCTTTGTCACACTCGTACATCTGATGACGCTGAAGTGAGTCTTTGCGAATATAGATTCTTTGGCATTTTTCACAAACGAAACTACCCCTTATTCTTGATGAATGTTTCTTTTGTTGAGGCTTTTCCTCGATTTTTATGTTGGTGAGGTAGTCTATGAAGTGATTTGGGAGGTTTCTTGCAATTCTACTATTGGTATAGGTAACTGAAGGATCTGGTTTTAATGAACTTTTACTTTTATGCGATTTAATGCCTGAAAATAAAAAAATACTGTATTTGTTTCTCGTTTTTACAAAAGTTAAGTTAAGATTATCTAGGTATCTACTTTTTTGTACTACTAATACTTACTGCAAGCAAATTGTTAAAATTTTTGACGCAAATTTATGGTACAAAAAATAGTATTAAAGAAATAATATTAATTGATGTATAATTACGCCTAAAAGTTGATATTAAAAAGTAAAATAAAACAAAATTTACCCGATATACTGTGTGTAATAGTTTCTACTAAATAAAAATATACCATGTGTCAAAAGAATATTTAACATAGATTTTCTATAAACAACAATGTGTCACTTTAAAAAAAGGGTTAACAAGAATCTTAGGTGTAGGTTTAATAAAGAGCATTAAAGTAAAAACATCTTATTGTATATTCCCCACTCTTCCTGAAATGCGAAGGTGTCAGGGTGTATTTTTGTTTGTGCTACTTGCTACACGCAGTCTAACTTTTCTTTTTTTATAGCAGATTAAGAAAGAGACGCGTATGCCGCCAACTAACTCTTTTGGATCTTCGACTTACCCCTCTAAATTAATTGAATTAAAAGCTGAAAATACATAAGAATAAAGCAGTGGTATGCTTTTTTTCTACCTAAATATATTTATTTTATACTTCTCTTTCTAATAGAGAAATCCCATCCCAAGATCAAGTCTAGCTAAGCCCTATGTATAAGTTGTACATACTTGCTATATAACTGGTTAAAAATATCACTTCCGGTTAAACAGGTAATAAACACAATCAAAATCAAACCCAGTGTTAAACCATTCACCAACTAGGGTTTTGCAAATAGAAAAACACAAGAATTTGCAAAAATATATATATATTACTTAGTGAAAAATGTTTATTTTTCATTTACTCGAAACGGGCTCAGCTGATCTTTGCTTAGGTAAATTTTATGGTTTAAAAACAAATAATGCTGTTAAACATAATAAGCGTTCTTAGTTGAGAATTCACAATATTTACAAAAGTAATTGGGATTTTTTCCACAGGTGTATTTTTTGTGATTGTAAATCGAGCCCCAGATGGAATTTTTTTCCCACAATCGTTGCAGGTTAATGGATTGCCCCAAATTAAAAATTTATATTTTTTATTTATAATTAATTTTATTTGTAGTCGGTGTAAGATCTACATATTTTATTATTAACTTACGTTAGATTTTTTTTAATTGTGAAATATTCCACATAAACAATAAAGTCTTGTTGTGCTGTCTCACTGTACAGAGTGTTCGATGGTTTTACAGGGTGTCTTGGAAACCCTCGAATATCTCGTAGAATTTTAAACCAAACTGTATGAAATGCGGTACCCCAGGGTTAAAGCCATACTCTGAACTCAGTGTAAATATCGGAGATGTTGCAGATCTTCAATATTGCAGAAATCAATTTAAAGTTTTTAAATTTAAATGAGGTACCATTTTCTTTAATTTTATTGTTGGATTCCCGCGTATTTTGCTATAGAACGGTATGAAAATCAATTTTTTCATTTAGGTATTAATATCAAAAAAAAAAATTAATGTAGGAAAAATAATAATTATAAAGTGCTTAGGTATTACCTTGTACACCTTGCAAATTTTAAACTGATGACTGTTTTGACATAAATCGAAATTCTAGGTAAAATAAACAATAACACCACTGATCTCGATGGATTGCCAATGTTATAACCTGCGCGAAACAAAAGTTATATTTCATGGGCGAAAAACCGGTTTGTGCGTAAGCCAGTTGAGGGTAAACGCACCCGGCCCCAAACAAACTATCCGCATTATAGGAAAGAATTTGTTGACGGCGTCCTGCTTTTCTGTTCGAAGTACGGTAGCTAATGAGCGTTACGGTCAGACCGCGGACGAAGGGTACGGGGTGCCGGTGTTTGTATTTTGCCACGGCTTTTAAGTGCGCATGTTCGTCCACCCACTGCGCGAGGTCGTAAAAATCCGAAAAATGCTTCTTGCCACTGCGGATCTAAATGTAGGTTATCTATGAATAATGCTCATTATTAACAAAATTTAGAACACATACAAAATTATCAACAAAGAAGTCGTTTTTTTATCTCTATTTAAATGGATAATTTTGAGGTTTAAAAATATGCCAAAACTGACGAATAACGAGTTTGAAAGTTGCAAGGTATAAAAGCTAATACCTGGAGTACGGAGTTTCGTGCAGTTTGGTTCAAAATTACCTAATACATTTAAACGTTTCTGAACTTTTAAATACACTCAATAATTTAAAACCAAAACCATTTCCAGATAAAGTAATATTTCTAGAAACACATATACAGGGTATTCTAAAATTAGTGATCAGCATTTCCCATTAATTTTGGACCCTTCCGTATACATTTCGTAATAAAAGATATTAATTTCTGTATAGTGCAGTATACACGCCGCGCCACTTCAAAACGTTTATGGGCAATTTTTGCCAATGCATGGAAGAAAAACGATCTAAAGCGAGACAACATTTGTTTAAGTTTATATGGATAGTATAGAAGGAACAGTTTAAAAATGTAAATTTGGTGCTCTTTGATAAGAAACAAAAATCACAAAAAAGTGTAAAGCAAATAAATCGGCATCCTTGACTTCGCGGCCGCCTTTGCTATATTTCTTTTATGATATGCCGGTTGATGCAGCTGGTCATCGCACTATGGGAGAGAAATTAATTTTTTTGGTCAAAATTCTGAAACTTACCAATCTAACTTAAAATGAGGTGCTTTTTACTGGAAAAATATTATAAATTATTACAAATGCTTTTTGGAAACCTAAAACTTATTATATGTTATTATAAATTTACACTCCCCTTAATATTACTATTTTTTATTGTACAAAATAAACTAAAATGTCAGCTTGTTTGGTTAGTTCGGTAGTATTCTAATCAGTAATCTGATGATTATTATCTCATATGATATACAGGGTACGACAATAGGTATGATTTTTTTAAATGGAATACCCTGAATATTATATCACCACCAAAAAAATCTTTTAAAATGCTTTAAAAAATACTACATTTGATGTGTCTATCTCAATTAGTTTCGGAAATATGACCATCCAAATCTGAAAAATAATTTTAAATTATTCTTAGAAGCGTAATACAGATACATTTTCCCAACTTTTTTTATTTTTTAACGTATAAAATAAATAAAAAGCACTGTTTTGTTGGGTAGATTCTGTAGAATTCATATCTTTCATCAGAATGCTTTTATCTTTTCGGATATACAGTGTAGGACAAAACATATTATATTTTAAAATGGAAAATCTTGTAAATTATAAAAAATCTTGTATCTGTCCTTACACTCAGAAGTAGCAAAAAGTAGGAAGGCAATTGTAAGTACAAAAACTGATAAAGAAAAAGGTAAAAAAATCTTTGACAAAAGTAGCGAGACTTGGCGAGACTGCATCGGAAACACAAGAATAGCTCTTATTATTTAAACTCTTTTACTTTTATTAGTAAACAAGGCTAATAATAAACTAGTTAGATTAAATGGTGTATATTTATGTTTACCTAAAATACATTTTCAAGTTTTTTATTACTCCAATAGAAGTCGTCATATCCTTTTATAATTTTGCGTACATGTAGTTTGGAGTATCTACTTTGAAATACACAGCATGAGCCATTAAAATTTCAAAGTTGCTTTTTGGCCAAAATAATGGATTTCTATCCCATAGTGTATCGGCGCGTCGCTGTAAAGGATAGCGGCGCCTTTATATAAAATAGTCCGATTGCAGGCGGCCTTTTTTATGTTTTTTATATTATTTTCAAAGGGTACCGAATTTGCTCTTTTAAAATGTTCTTACTATACAAGGTCAAAAGTAGGCAGTACAAAACTGTTTTAGTTTTTCCCAGATATATTTGTTTATTATTTAGGTTTGTAAGGTTGTATTTTTAATTTGTAGACACTTAAAATTTAAACACCAATAAAACCTTGTTCATATTAAGTATATTATTCTGTAGGAAATCCGATAAGCCCTCCTATCCGAAATGTTTAGATGCAGGCTTTCTTTGTCTATTATCTAGCTAGTCCTAGTGTTCAAACACTGAAAGTAAGTTTGAAAGTATTGAGCAGACACGACATGTATAGTATACTGTAATATGGTTTATATGAAGTAGATGTAAAAGTTATGGCAAAAACTCTTTTTCAGTATAAATAAAATCACAGTTAGGATTTAGAAGTCACCAATTTAAGATGAAATCCAGTTAAATGAAACCCTAGGAACATCGACTCCGTAAATTTGTATCCACAATCCTCATAAGGACAGTAAAATGTCACTGGATTTCCGCATCCTTTCATTCGGTGTAGTTTCTTATATCTGATGTTTTTAAATTCTTTTCCACAATCACAACGAACACCTAAAACAACATTTTAAAAAATTTAGTAGAAAAAATTATCCAAAATATTACAAGGGATAATATAGTTTATCAGTATTTAGGCACAAATTTTATAAAAAAACTAAAAAAAAAACAACCTTTTTGTAATTTCTTTTTAAATGTTAAATAAAACAGAGACAAACTAAACAAATTTGATTTGTTACATCAAAATACAACAAATTGAAAAACCAAATCCTACAATAAAGGTCTTTTGCTATTATGGTATTGGCAAAAAAATTGTTAATACAAAAATTGTGTATTTTTTCTAGATTAAAAAATTATACAGCGTGTCCAAACAGTCTGAAAACGCTCGAATATTTCAAAAATTTAAACCAAATTGGACGAAATTTGGTATTCTAGTGTAAATCCATACTTTGAAAATTAGTGGTAATATCGCCGATGGTGCCAGATTTTTAGTTTCGCAGAAATCAATTCAAAATTTTTAAATTTAAATGGTATACCCATTTTTCTATTTTATTATTGGATTCCAGTTATTTTTGGCTATATAATAGTAAGAAAGTTTAATTTTTCTCTTTGAGAATTAATAGCAGAAAAATGTTTAATTTAGTAAAAATAATAGGAGTTTACACCATAGGTATTTACTACTGTTTATACCTTGCAGCTTACAAACTGGTACGTCGTCAGTTATAATATAAGGAAAACCTATTTCAAATTAAGTTGAATTTAAAAATGGTTCATTTATATAAAAATTAACATTTATTGTGGGATTTTTTTGCTTATAATCTCTGCGCCCTTAAAACTTTTTTAAAAACGAGTATTATTATTTATTTTATTGAAACTCGATTTGTCAGAAATGTTGAGCCACCAGTTTAAAATTCCAACGTGTAAACGATAATACCTAAGCACTTTATACGTATTATTTTTACTAAATTAAATATATTTTTTTGCTTTTAATACCTTAAAAACAAATTGGACTTTCATACCATTGTATAATAAAAACAGCGGTAATCCAATAATAAAATAAAAAATGGGTATCTCACTTAAATTTAAAAACTTTGAATTGATTTTTGCTAAGTTTTGGCAACATCTCCGATATTGACACTAAATTCAGAGTATTGTTTTGCCTTGGAGTACCAAATTTTGTCCAATTTGGTTTAAAATTCTCCAAGATATTTGAGCGTTTCGAGACTTTTTGGACACACTGTATAGAAATTAAGCATGTTTACTTAAAATATTCAAAAAAATTTTTTTTTGTTGTAACATTATTATTTGGTGTTTTATTTTTCTTTTCATTTATACATACATATAGTTACTCTAAATCTTTATCATAAACTACGCAATTTTTGTATAACCAATTTTATTGCTAAACCTTTATTACCAAAGTTATAAGTACTGTTTTATTTTCACTGGATAACTCTGTAATAACAATAAAATACAATAAATTTTTTATTAAAAACAAAATACTACAATTTTTTAATAATGAACCGGCAAACTGCCCAGATGTGTAATCCCGTGAATATTCCGCATATGTTTGTACAGATCGAATCGATGTTTGGCCTTTGAGTTACAGTAGTCACATTGGAAAACGGGTTTCTTTCCGCACTCGTACTTTTTATGCCTTGTCAAAGCGCCATTTGTTTTGTAGCTTCTTCCACAGGAACAGTGGTATTTTTTATTGGCTAAAATTAAAGAATATAGACAGTATTTCAATATTCGTAAAAAAAGAGTAATGCCGCATTTATATGTAGCCACTGCTACTGCCCACTTCTCTGCTCACTGCAGCTCTTCCTGCCAGTTGTTTAACTTTCACTAAAGGGACCTCAAACGAAATGTTTACAAACTCGCGCCGCCCACTTCCCTGTCTAGTTCCTTGCTAACTGCCGCAGAAGTAACACGGCATGAGGTGTGGAAAAAGAACGTTAATACAAAAGGAAGAAAACAAAATTGGTTACTTTGATGAAGCAATATTTTGACTTTACAAAATGTTTTTTAAACAACTTTTGGTAATTGTAATTTTGTCACGTCCGACTGTGGCTTAAAATAACCGAAGTTGAACGTTGTGAATTAGGGCGTTGGTAAATTGGTTGCCGATTAGAAGAGTGGTCATACAGCCATTAACATTAATATGGAGAAATCTTTATTCGACCTCCGAACATTGCGGACGTCGCGTAGAAAATAACAGAATTTTTCCCGGTGTGACGGTTACGTTGTACGTAAACTTTCTTCTGAAACTAAGCGCTGTAAGCGAAAATTCCTATAAGCTGATGTTATCCTATTTGGTAGTGAACACGAGGTGTTTTCTCAAATGGCGGAAAATGGATGGGCGTGCCTTGGGAAGTGTCAGTAGTGGCAGTGAGGGTTATACGTAATACCAGTAGCAGCCCTTGGTTAAACAGCTGTCTTTTTATGCATCGCATCGATTTATGGAATTATATTTATTTTATTTTATTTTTTTATGGATTTCTGGGAGCGACGACCTCGGTTATTCAGAGTTCCACCGACAAAGCCCAGGAAAGCGTAGTCCGAAAGGGGGAGAGCTGGCGAATTCGGTTCTAGCGGCTCAGAAAGGTCGTAGGTATATTGGTTCCAGGTAATAAATAGGTAGACTCTTTGTTTGACCTCTGGACAGTGCGGACGTGCGTAGAGGACTACAAAGTTCTTCCTGGAGTGGCGGCTAGAGGTGTCGTACGAACGTTTTTTACCTTCGGGGATCAAGGAAAGATTCACGCTAAATTGACGGTATCTTTCGTCTGGATCTAAGCGCTGTGAGCGAAGATTCCTATAAGCTGATGGTTTGGTGGTGAACACGAGGTATTTCTCAAATGGCGGGAAATAGATGGGCGTGCCATGGGAACTGTCAGTAGTGAAAGTGAAGGTTATACGTAACACCAGTAGCAGATCTTGCTTTGACAGCCGACAATTTATACATTGCATCGATTGTTGAATTATTTGTTTTCTTTTGGAATTTCTGGGAGCTACGAGCTCGATTATCCAGATTTTCCGCCGACGAAGGCGGGGGACGAGGAAGGGGGAGAGTGGTGGATTGGACCTGAAGGGACCAAAACCAAGAAAAAAATAGAGAGAGAGAGAGAGAGATGTTCCTAGTTGCCATATTTTTTATTCATATAAATTTAACGAAAACATTTGAGTACATGGTCCAGGTTTTGTGTGGAAAATGATATCTTTGCAAAAAAAAACATAGATCTTAAGTCTTCATTAAAGTTTTATCGTCCATTTTGGAGTAGGTTGTGTGGATTTGTTCATTTGCTAATAAATATCTAAGATTGATATAAAATGACAATAAATGTTGGCTCTTTATATAAATTGACAAGTGCAAGAAAATATTTTTGCACCAATGCGTAAAAGTATGATCACCAGTAAACTTATCGCTTATCAATACTATCATTTAAAAGTATCCTTTTCACCCGATTTTGTAAAAACTATTAAAGACTCATCCTAGCAATTTTTAAGGTAATAATATTTTAAAAACCCTTGCTATAATTTTTACAAGACTATATATATATATATATATATATACAGGTTTGGCGAGTTGAATCTAACGGATTGCGTTTTAATGTATTAGACACTATTAGATAGAGAGTAGACAGAGAACGACTGCAAAGGTAACCGCCCACCGATAGCGACGCCGATTCCCCGTACTGCTCGGGTCCGCTCGATGTGAATGTAAATTTCGGCTGCCTCGCAGTGCACTTTAGCGCTTGGAGATGGGTAGGTCAGCCTCAAATAAAGTATTGGAATTTCACGCGCTCAAAACGGCCGACAACTTCTTCTGCACTCTCCGCACGACAATACCATTTAATGATATTAATCTTTTGTTCAACAGTGAAGACCATTTTTACTTTATTACTGTATCCGCCGTCGTACCAAAGGTTAAAATAAATTGTAAACATGATCGGCTAACACGTACTTGGTATGCAAAGAATTGCAACCGAACTTTGACCGGACCGATAAGCGCAACGACAACGCGATAGCCGCACAAGGTGGAGCCAAGTTTGTTGTCGCTCTACTCCGTCTTTTTCTTACACATTGCCCAAAAATCATATTCGAAACTTTTCAATCGCCGAACGTGTATATATAGTCTTGTAAAAATTATAGCAAGGGTTTTTTAAAATATTATTACCTTAAAAATTGCTAGGATGAGTCTTAAATAGTATATATATATATATATATATATATATATATATATATATATATATATATATATATATACATATATATATATATATATATATATATATATATATATATATATATATATATATATATATATATATATATATATATATATATATATTTATTTTAAAATTAAAAAAAATTATTCTGCACCGTTTAAATTATTTATTAGCAATCTTTTATTTTTTAGCAATACAACAAATAAGACTACTTTTTTCTTCTTTTATTTTTATTTATGCTATTTTACTTTTACTATTCAAACTTTATTTAAAGTTTTAATAAAATTCGAATTGTGCTAGAAGCTTTTATTTCACACTCTCAATACGTTTCACTAATAAATGTACATCATATAATGGTAAATTAAGTATAGCAGGCTAAAATCTTAATATTACTTTGTACTCAATATTAAATAAATAAAGTGACAAATTAAAAAATATACAAATAAATATAGAAATAAATAAAAAAAAACTTTTATTATAAGGAACACAGAAAATATGACTAGAAGCTTAATATCACCATACATGTTCTAACTAGAACTAATTATGTTTATTTACCTTAAAATATATTTTATTTGTTATTATATTGGTTATATTAGTAACATGTGCATTATACCTTTGCTTTATATTAAAAA
The DNA here is from genome assembly GCA_014170235.1 of Listronotus bonariensis. Lineage (NCBI taxonomy): Eukaryota > Metazoa > Arthropoda > Insecta > Coleoptera > Curculionidae > Listronotus > Listronotus bonariensis. Next base: position 12,559 of record JACEGR010010355.1, read on the forward strand.
AACAAACAATAAATTTATTTAGTTGCTAAAGACTGAGCTTTACAGATCATCTTAAAAAATAAAATTAAACCGTAGAAATGCATGCTTTTGTAATACTAATACAGAAATAACTTTAGAGAGACTAGAAGAGTATAATTTACAAAGATTAAACAACTAGAAGCAGTAAACGGAGTGTTTTCAAAGTTAGGTCACTAATTTTAATAGCTTGTAGAACCTATAAAATGAAGCACTCATTTAAAATTATTAAAATCGCCTACACCGTACTGATAAGAACCAAATAGTTTGTAACCGGTTTGGGGTCCAAGATCTCAATCAGCTCTGAAAGCAAAAACCTTTAGCTACTAGTGTGAAAATCTCCATCGCCAGATACAGTGTTCGACGAATGCAACCTTGCATTGCACGGAAAATTCAAGCAGTAAGGGGTTTTAACTCTTATTTTTGTAATATGATTTCGATTGCTTGTCAAGAATACTTATTTTTGTTAATTAATGTAAATATTTGAGTTCTAATAATACTGGGTAATCCAGGTTTTTAGTTTTTTCGAAGTCCTTTAGTTTTTAAGTGTAATTTTCACTACTTGCTTTAACTATGGCACCAAAATGCAGCCGCAGTAACTCTTCCTCGTATGCGTTTAAATAAATGGCTCAATTTTGAAAACACCCTGTATAATCATTACACTATGCCAATATCGAACACATTTAGTCTTTCTTTAATAATATAGTACTTGTACCACTAACTCCGGTACTAAGAGTAACTGTATCTACAATCGCAGAACTTCTTTGTCTAAGTTTCTGGATATAGATGTCGTGAGTGTTGCGCATGTGCTTTAACAAGATATACCCGTGCTTGAACTGCTTAGAGCACAGTTGGCAAGTGAAAGCAGGTTTCTGCCCGCAATCAAATCTAAGATGGCGTCCTAAAGTTTTCTTTTGTTGGTACGTCTTTTGCATTTTTGACAGCCGTACCTGATGTTCTCGTGATTGTACACTTTCAGCTGTTGGTACTCGTCAAAGTCAGAGGCGTAGAATATTAACATGCCTAAAATTGTCGACAAGGTTAAAAATCTATGTTAAAAAATACAGAACTACTAGGTAAAGCTTTTAAATAAATTATCTACAGAAAAAATTATAAGTTGTATGCTTTTTACAGTATGAATTAAAATTAAAAATTTATCGAAAACTTTCTTTTAGGTCCACGAAGACGCATAAGGAAGAATCATACTAGCTAATTTGTCGGAGCAGAAAACTGTGCAAATACCTATAAAAAAATGATGGATTTATTTCCTATGGCACGGCGATAAGCAAGAAAGGAAAATCTTTCTGTAAGTAGAGGATCATTCATAAAGCAAACAGCTCTTCTTTGAATGAAATTTAAAATGCCAACGGTTGTGGAAGACGCTAATTTCCAGACACAAAAACAATATTCCAAAGACGGTTGGATTTGGGGTACATACAAAAAATACAGATTGAAATCAATATTTTCTCAAAACAGAAATCCAAGGGTTTTTTGAAGTTGCCATGACTATAGGCACAATGTGTCTAAGGTTATTCTCAAATGCAATGCCATAAGATTAAATATGTATTTGTTCTGCAGAACTTGGCAGCGCATAAGTAAAGGATAAGTATTAGTAGATAGTTTTCTTGACAACGAACATGATGTTTATGTAGGCAAAAAGTGGATAAACGATTTGGAAATCTACTTTAAAATTAATTTAAGGCGAAAAGAGATATTTGCAGTTGGATTTTGTATAATATTGTATGAACCCTAAAAAAGTTTAAAAATACTGACTTAAAAAAAGGTTTCCAATTTATATACTTTGTATGTGTCCCAAATTCGACCCTCTCTGGAATATTGTTCTCATGTCTGGGGTATGGCATCCCCTACAACCCTCAGCATTCTTGATGCCATTCAAAGAAGGGCTGTTCGTCTTATTAATGATCCTTTACTTACTCAAAGACTTCCTTCTCTTGCTCATCGTCGAGCTTTGGGAGATCTATCGCTCTTCTATAGATACTTTTACGGCTTCTGCTCTGACGAATTGTCCAGTATAGTCCCTCCTCTTGCAGTTCCCAACAGAGAAACTCGTGGTGCCGCGCGTATGTATCCCCATACAGTTCAATTGGACAGGCCCCGAACTTCCCATTTCGTTCGTTCTTTTATCCCTAGAGTTTCTAGACTGTGGAACCTGCTGCCAGCGGAGGTCTTTCCTTCCCCCAAATCTTCAAGTTTTTAAGTCCCGTCTTAACAAACTTCCTCTTACCCTGCTTAAGACACCCACGGTACGTTAGTATTTAGGCTTTCAGCCTTCGTGGATTGTCCAAAGATAAAAAAATAAAAAAAAGGTTATTTTCCAAAAGGACAAAATTTTTTGTTAATTTTTCAAACAGAAATTAATTTTGCGTTTTATTTAACTGTAAAAAGCATTTAAATAAAATAAGAACAAAAAAATAATACTTACAAAATAAATAATATTGAATTAAAACATTCATCAACAGACATATCAGCGCTAAAATACTGCGTCAACAAAGTGAAACTACTGGGTGAACATCGAAAAAATTAAAATAAAACAAAAAGAAAATTAAACCTAAAAAATACAAATTAAATAATAATAATAATAATAATAATAATAATAATAATAGCATATACGTGCAATATGTTTAAAAAAATAAAAATACAAGTTTTATTATTATTTTATATTTTTTGTACAATACTTAACATTATTTTTTTTACATTATTTAATAAAAAAATAGGAAGCTCTTAAAAAATTTAGTTGCATTCGAAAATTCAATAAGAATATAATATTTTTAGAATATTTAATTATACAAGGTGCCTCGAACCTGTGTAACTACTTACATTGTTAGTTTTTTTTTAATGGCAGAACAAATACAGTGCGTGTGTAAAGTCAGGTCCCCTTCTAGATTTTAATACCTGCATATCGTTAAGTTTTTTTGGGCCACCATGTATAATTAAATTGGGTAACGGATAATCCAAAATTTATTCGGATTTATACCAGTTTTAGGAACGCCGTTATCTTGAAAACAATTAATATATCGCCATATTTTTTAAACTATAAAAGAATATCGTTTATTTATTAAAAATAAATAATCAAATGGCATAGAAAGTTTATTTCTGAAATACCAGATGAGAAATTATAAAACTCGTAGATGATATTAAAAGAACAATAGAATAAATTTAACATTGTTTCAATAACAATCATTTGAACCATCATCAGGACTAGCAAAAAGCATTTTGGGTAACCTAGAGGTTCTTCCAACCTTATAATGAACCACATTCAAATGCACTCTTAAGTTGGACTTCTGGTGAAAGGCTTTGGTGCATAGATGGCAGCCGAATTGCGGCTCCATACCGCATTCGTATTTGAGATGACTGTTTAGGTGTATTCTTCTTTTGTATCTTTTTCCGCATTTGTGGCATCCAAACTGTCGTAAATCTACAAAATAAATTTGGTTGAAGAAATTTGGTTAAAGAAAGGACCAAGGGGTTAAAAAAGAAATAAATGAAGAAAATTTTATTACTTATTATTGTTAATTATATTAGGAAGTTGTAAAAGAGTTTTACAGCACTAATTTACATGATTTTGATTAAAAATTCATATAAGAAGACATTGGCCTAGCGTAGCGTAGAATAATAAGGCAGTGGCGGCTGGTACTTAAGGACACAAGGGAACGTGCCCACCCTTCAAATAAACAAGAAAAACGATTTTGTTAAAAATAATGTAATGTTAGATATTTACTATAACCCCATTAAAACATTTAAAATACTCTGCTTAAAACTTATTTCTAAATTACTTAACGTCCGGATTATCATTCAGGAAAGAATACGTCCGGATTATTTGAGGTTAAAATTAAAGAGGTTATACTTATATTACATAAAATAAATTATTACACAGGGTTAAAAAGTTTCTTTTACGTGCAAAAATTAGGAATCGCAGATTCTCTTAATGTTGTAATCTCAAGCAGTCCGGATTATCCAAACGCGTCCGGATTACCAAATTTATATTGAGGCAAGTGCACGTCCGGATTATCATTCAGGAAAGATTACGTCCGGATTATTGGAGGTTCAAATTAAAGAGGTTATACTTACAGTATAAAAAATAAATTATATCACAGGGTTAAAAAGTTTCTTTTATGTACAAAAATTAAGGATCGCAGTTTCTCTTAATGTTATAATCCCAAGCGGTCCGAATTATCCAAATGCGTCCGGATTACCAAATTTATATTGAGGCAAGTGCACGTCCGGATTATCATTAAGTAAAGAGTACGTTCGGATTATTGGAGGTTCGGATTAAAGAGGTTATACTTACAGTATAAAAATAAATTATATCACAGGGTTAAAAAGTTTCTTTTACGTACAAAAATTAAGGATTGCAGTTTCTCTTAATGTTGTAATACCAAGCGGTCCGGATTATCCAAATGGGTCCGGATTACCAAATTAATATTGAGGCAAGTGCACGTCCGGATTATCATTAAGGAAAGAGTACGTCCGGATTATTGGAGGTTCGGATTAAAGAGGTTATACTTACAGTATAAAAAATAAATTATATCACAGGGTTAAAAAGTTTCTTTTACGTACAAAAATTAAGGATCGCAGTTTCTCTTAATGTTGTAATACCAAGCGGTCCGGATTATCCAAACGCGTCCGGATTGCCAAATTTATATTGAGGCAAGTGCACGTCCGGATTATCATTCAGGAAAGATTACGTCCGGATTATTGGAGGTTCAAATTAAAGAGGTTATACTTACAGTATAAAAATAAATTATATCACAGGGTTAAAAAGTTTCTTTTACGTACAAAAATTAAGGATCGCAGTTTCTCTTAATGTTGTAATACCAAGCGGTCCGGATTATCCAAATGGGTCCGGATTACCAAATTAATATTGAGGCAAGTGCACGTCCGGATTATCATTAAGGAAAGATTACGTCTGGATTATTGGAGGTTCAAATTAAAGAGGTTATACTTACAGTATAAAAAATAAATTATATTACAGGGTTAAAAAGTTTCTTTTACGTACAAAAATTAAGGATCGCAGTTTCTCTTAATGTTGTAATACCAAGCGGTCCGGATTATCCAAATGGGTCCGGATTACCAAATTAATATTGAGGCAAGTGCACGTCCGGATTATCATTAAGGAAAGATTACGTCTGGATTATTGGAGGTTCAAATTAAAGAGGTTATACTTACAGTATAAAAAATAAATTATATCACAGGGTTAAAAAGTTTCTTTTACGTACAAAAATTAAGGATCGCAGTTTCTCTTAATGTTGTAATACCAAGCGGTCCGGATTATCCAAATGGGTCCGGATTACCAAATTAATATTGAGGCAAGTGCACGTCCGGATTATCATTAAGGAAAGATTACGTCTGGATTATTGGAGGTTCAAATTAAAGAGGTTATACTTACAGTATAAAAAATAAATTATATTACAGGGTTAAAAAGTTTCTTTTACGTACAAAAATTAAGGATCGCAATTCCTCTTAATGTAATCCCAAGCGGTCTGGATTATCAAAATGCGTCCGGATTACCAAATTTATATTGAGGCAAGTGCACGTCCGGATTATCATTAAGGAAAGAGTACGCCCGGATTATTGGAGGTTCAAACTAAAGAGGTTATACTTACAGTATAAAAAATAAATTATATTACAGGGTTAAAAAGTTTCTTTTACGTACAAAAATTAAGGATCGCAGTTTCTCTTAATGTTGTAATACCAAGCGGTCCGGATTATCCAAATGGGTCCGGATTACCAAATTAATATTGAGGCAAGTGCACGTCCGGATTATCATTAAGGAAAGATTACGTCTGGATTATTGGAGGTTCAAATTAAAGAGGTTATACTTACAGTATAAAAAATAAATTATTACACAGGGTTAAAAAGTTTCTTTTACGTACAAAAATTAAGGATCGCAGTTTCTCTTAATGTTGTAATACCAAGCGGTCCGGATTATCCAAATGGGTCCGGATTACCAAATTAATATTGAGGCAAGTGCACGTCCGGATTATCATTAAGGAAAGATTACGTCTGGATTATTGGAGGTTCAAATTAAAGAGGTTGTACTTACAGTATAAAAAATAAATTATATTACAGGGTTAAAAAGTTTCTTTTACGTACAAAAATTAAGGATCGCAATTCCTCTTAATGTAATCCCAAGCGATCTGGATTATCAAAATGCGTCCGGATTACCAAATTTATATTGAGGCAAGTGCACGTCCAGATTACCATTAAGGAAAGAGTACGTCCGGATTATTGGAGGTTCAAATTAAAGAGGTTATACTTACAGTATAAAAATAAATTATTACACAGGGTTAAAAAGTTTCTTTTACGTACAAAAATTAAGGATCGCAATTCCTCTTAATGTAATCCCAAGCGATCTGGATTATCCAAATGCGTCCGGATTACCAAATTTATATTGAGGCAAGTGCACGTCCAGATTATCATTAAGGAAAGAGTACGTCCGGATTATTGGAGGTTCGGATTAAAGAGGTTATACTTTCAGTATAAAAAATAAATTATTACACAGGGTTAAAGAGTTTCGTTTACGTACACAAATTAAGGATCGCAGTTCCTCTTAATGTAATCCCAAGCGGTCCGGATTATACAAATGCGTCCAGATTACCAAATTTATATTGAGGCAAGTGCACGTCCGGATTATCATTAAGGAAAGAGTACGTTCGGATTATTTGAGGTTCGGATTTAAGAGGTTATACTTTCAGTATAAAAAATAAATTATTACACAGGGTTAAAGAGTTTCGTTTACGTACACAAATTAAGGATCGCAGTTCCTCTTAATGTAATCCCAAGCGGTCCGGATTATACAAATGCGTCCAGATTACCAAATTTATATTGAGGCAAGTGCACGTCCGGATTATCATTAAGGAAAGAGTACGTCCGGATTATTGGAGGTTCAAATTAAAGAGGTTATACTTACAGTA
>JACEGR010010356.1:0-19495 GCA_014170235.1 Listronotus bonariensis
ACTTTGAAAGAGATGAAAAACAACAGTTGATATTCTGAAATTGATGTTTCAACATTAAAACAATTTCCTTTCACGACATCATCTTTAGAGTTATTGCTTATAAATGGTATTTTATAACCAGTAAGCTCTCAAATATACAGGGTACTTTAACCCTATTTATACATGAAATAACATTGCTTCTGTAGAATAAATAAAATTAAAATAAAAAATGTTGATTTGGATACAGTCTTTTTATTGACAGTAATAGTTAATATACAAGGTTTCTCAAAAACATAATTTACATAGTCAGTTTTTATTTTAATGAAGCACATTGTAAATGTAATATTTTTCTTTAAAAAACTTTTTACAATTTATTAACAGAAAATGCGCAGTAAAAATACTTAGTTAGTTAGAGTTATTTTAAAAATTGAGTTTTGGTTTGGAGCTCCTTAAATGCAAGATCACTTGTATCTATTAAGTGCTTTGTAAGTTGGTGGAGTGGAGTTTAAATTACAATTTACAACTTTTACCAATTTTACATAAAATAGAAAAGCTGTTTTTTATTTTAAGTTGTTATTTTTTTTGTAATTTATATATGACTATTTCTGGCAAGTTTGCTGTTGATGTTTTAATTAAAATAAAAATACTGTTTATTGAAGGTTTATGCTTCCTATTGAAAATTCTTTAAAAATTTTAAAACACTAAATTGAGTAAAATTTGTATAGATGGTAAACCTTATTTATAATGGTATTGTCGTTGTTATTGTTTTTATATTAATACTAACAAAACATTATAAATACCTATTAAAAAAATATATATTTATACAATTAATTGATATTTCTTTTAACAACAAAGCAATTTTTTGCCAACTTCAAGAAAAAAAATTGCAAAACAGCATTAGCATATTGACGAGTTAAAAAGCATATCAGAATTATTAAGTGAAGTTTAGTAGTAAACTGAAATCCTACATCCCCCAAGCATAGTGTATTGTTAGTCCGTGCCGGAGTTTGTACATTAGTAAATTATTAAAACATTATTATTATTATTAAAATAAAGAAACCGCGCCACATAGTCCCATATAGCGCGGACGTGGACGTGGTCAGAATTCACGTCGTTCCAATGGCTTGGGAAATGATTTCGCGGTGATTCAGAGCTTGTCGGTTTTTGCATCATAGGAGCGCGCAAATAGGTTGGTTTGTTTGGACGGATATTTGGCGAATTGTTGCAAGTCTGAACGCAGCCCAAGGTGTATTCCTTGGGTTTTCGGTGTAGTGTAAATTACATTGGACCAATATTCAGCTGATTTTCAGTACGCGAGTGGTGTAGAAAAACGCCGGGAATAAATAAGTGAAAATATAAGGTGATAGTAAACGTAGCTTATATTGGTCTTAAGCCCACATATATTTGCAAAAAAATCAAACCTTTAACGATGATAGCCCCCATATGCCCCCTCGCCTTATTTTTGGCGTGGAGATCTAAATGGAGGAGTATTTTATCTAGTGAAGATTTTACTTATGGGTGTGCCGCCATTATTTCTACCTAATTCGGGTTAAAAAGGAAAAATAGAAGAGAAAAAAAAGGAAAACTGACTAACTTACATAGAACCCGAAACGTCCGTTAAGACTTTACGGGTCCTTTAAAGGGTGAGTGTGGTCGTACCTCTTCAGGCCAGGAAAGCTTCTCTACTACCTGTCATTGGGGAGATAATTAATAAAAATTAAATTATAATAACTAAAAGTGAGGTTAGTTCGCTCAATATCTAGAAGAGGTATTTAAAAAGGTGTTTAGAATTTAAAAATAGGCCGATGTGCAAAATTTTAAATGAATATGTTAAAAACATGGAAAAAGACGTTTTTTTTAAGTATCGGTTAATTTACGAACCTTTTGTTTTTTTTAAATAAGGTTTTTAACTAAAAAGTGACAAACTAAATTTATTTATTCTTATATTTGTATTTTCTTTTCCAGTTAAAACAAGAAAATTAAAAAAATGGGCTTTGGCAAGGACTTTAATTGTGTACACCTATTTTTTTCAAGAGCTGTATTACTATATTACAATCAAAATATAGTAAGACAATAAAGACTTCTTTTATTACTTAATAATAATAAACGTAAACACTTCTGTAAAGCAATTCTCCTCTTATATTTCAATTAAAGTTAAGTCACGGACCCAATATTTAAATTCTTACTGATACAAAAATGTAGTGCACATTTTATACCCAATTTATTTTGCAACATAAGTAGACTTTAAAACAAATGAAAAACACATTACTAAAATGAAGTATCTTGTCAAGATTTTTAAATTACGATATGGCTTTTAGAAAAAGCAGGTGTACACACTTAGAGTACTTGCCAAATTACATTTTTTCTTTTTAAATGTAAAAGAAAATACAAAAAATATGATAAATTAAATTTATTGGTTATTTTATAAATAAAAGACTTATTTCAAAAAAAAAAAATAATAATAATAATAATAAGATACGTATATAAAAGATCTTTTTTTTGAAAAAACATGTCTTTTTTAATTTTTTTAGTATTTATTTGAGACTTTGCACATTGGCCTAAAATTAAATTCTAAAAACCTTTTTTAAATAATCTTTTTAGATATTGAGCCAACCAACCTCATATTTAACATTTTAATTTAATTTTTATTAATTATCTTCCCAACGGACGCCCATAAGCCGAATGTCATTATTAACTTTTTGGTTAATTAATTAGCAGGGATGATTCAAAAAAAAGTTTTTTAATAATTTCAAAATATATTTTTTTCCATACGTGTCCATCTCTTTGGTGGTCACTGTATATCCATAAAAGGTTTTTTCAAACGAGTCCAAGAATCATCTCATTAAATATAAGCATGTTTTTAAGAAACAATTTGTATAAGTTACCGTTATCAGGGTAGGTTAGATAAAAATAATTAGCGAATCCTTTTTTCCCCGCTTACCCGTTTTGGGTTATGATGCGGCCTTTTGTCTTTTAAATAACCGTCATACTAGCAAGTATAAACCGAGAAAAATAAAATGGTTAACTTTTTTAAGTATTAATTTGTAGATGCTTAATTTGACTTTTTTTCTTATATCAACAAAAAAATATTGGATTTGCACTTGTAAAAGGGCTTTACATGAAAATAATGTTAATTATATTTTGTTGTTAAAAACATTTAGGTTGGCTAGTTTTAAATTTACAACCGTAATTTTGGTATTTTACCCATTTGTTATGTTCGTTCAACCAGAATTTTGCGTTAGTTTTACTATAATTATTAAATTTAGCTTTTTTAGCCCATTTGGTAAAAATATGCAGTTTGTTAAATTAACTATAAAAGCTTGGCATTTTTTTGTGTTAAATTAAACCACACTAGAGTTTCGCCATATTTAAAGTAGCAAAATGGTTAATCTAATGAATTTTTTGTAAACTGAACCATTTGCTTCTTTCAGTGTAAGTTATTCCTTTTCTCGGTTCTTCCTGTATGCTTAATGGGATATTCGATTCCTCTAAGTCCTAATGAAAATATGTCAAATTTTAATTGGGGTTGTTTTATCATCTTAACTTTAATAGGTTTATGAGTTATGTATTTTTGAGTCTTTGTCAAAGACTGAATTAAAGGGTATATTGAAACGATAATTTATTTTGTAAAACTTGTATGAATATGATCTGGGGAAATAAATATCCTAAAAAATATATTTTTTTACGATAAAAGCAAATCTGTTATTATTTGGGTTTGAAACCATACAGTATGTGCATGGAAAGACTCTCCAATAGCACAACTGAACCAAATATTTTAATGTTTTAAATGCGTTTATTAAAAAAAAAAAGATTTTTGTTTAAAAATATGTTTTGTCTTGTTTAGGGATTTCAAAAACTTCAAAAATTTTAAAATAGATAATGAATGAACAAAGTGCCGCATAAGAAAGGTTTTTAGTAGCAATAAGCATCTTATATCTGTAAAATAAAATCAACAAAATTTTAAGTTAGTATTATTTTTTAGGTTACTATTTTAAATTATTATTTAAATTGCTTATTGTAATAACGTGAAAACAGCTATAAAAATCTGTTTTACTCTCTAATGTATTTAATCATTATTAATATGATAAGCCCCAATAAAAAAGTTGTTAGTATTGTCTTTGGACCTACTTACTTAAGTTAATTTTTGATACAAGTTGATTTAACATATTTTCTTAACTTACTAACTAATTAGAAAATTAATAACTTCGTATTTCGTGTTTGCTGCTTATTATGTTATTAGAATAAGCCCTTTATTTATATTTTTTTTTCTAAAACAGGTGTAAAGTATTAAAATATATATATAAAATTTTAGATATTGCATGACCAGAATTTAAAAAGCTTTGCTATGATATAATTTATTAAATAATTAATAGCAAAAGCAGTTTGTTTTTAGCTTATTTTTAACATTGTTGTAAGGGTAGTTTTTGTTGCTCTTGAATAAACCAAAACATATTGTTGGGCGGTTGTACACACAATTGCTTCGCTCAAGACACCTCTTTACGTTAAATAAAACTACGATATTCAAAAATCTGGGTTAAGGTGTTTATTATAAACTTTTTACGATTAACAATGCTCTTCTGGCGGCAAGTTTTTAACAAGAGAGAAAGGGCCTTAACGAGCGGCTCTATTTATAACATATGCAATGTTTTTAGTGTTAGGCCGATTTATAAAACATTTAAAAGTAGTAAAAATTATGCAAATTTTTAAATATTGTCTTAAGTCAAAACACATATTTTGTCTTGTTTTTTAAGAAACAAAATTGTTGGTTCAATTGTATTATTGTAAAGTACATCCTTGGACAAACTGTATAAAATTTGTTTTTTTTTTATTAACACTGATTTTAAATTATTGCTCTTGTTGAAGGTTTTTGACCGTGTACCATTAGGTAGTGGGTGCCCTGTAACAATTGTTATCTGACCTAGGATAAAAATACAATTTGATTCTATTTAGAAAAAAATTATGTAACTTTTCATGTTTTTCTAGGGCAAAGTACAAGGATTATCTAAGCTAAATTTCAGCAGCATGATAAATGGGAAATTTCTAATTAGTTAAATTTGTGTTATACATAGGTATGTATGGAACGTAACTATTTCAAGTAGGTACCATATTAACTATTTTCTTTAAGGAATGCAAAATAAACAACGTTTCATTGCACAAGGCAAAGTACTTGGTGATGGCACTACTATAAATGCCGGTATACTGTATATGCAATAGGTAAAGGTATATCGGCCAGTAAAGCAACAACAAAGGATGTACGTAAGTCATCCAATCCGAAATGTTTACATGCTGATCCGGTATATGCCAAAGGACATTCGGAAGCACTTGATAAGTGGGTAAGAATTCTAGACTACTGACTAAGAATCCAATTTATAGATGCAATTTTAAAATTTATTGGTTTTGGGGTGCCTAATAAAAACAAAAACAAGAGTGCCAATAAATGAAAGCTTTTGTTTCTTAATAAAGAATCAATATACCTATCATTATTTCATATAATCTTGGATTCTTTTATTTTTAGAAAAAATATGTACCTACATTGTTTATGTTAAAAATAAAATTTACTACCAAGATAAATAGAGGTATTCCATAAATATATAAAATATTTTTTAACCTGTTTGGTTAACTTTTAGTTCACCTATTAAATGTTTTAAAACGCTTGTATAGCTCTAGCTTAATTAAGGTTTAAATGTGGTAGACAATGATTTATCAATAATATTTAAAAAATAACTTCGGACTTCCATTGTCTTTATTACATTTATTTACACAACGTTTCGAGTAGTACAATCTCTGTCCGTTTTCAAGTGTAAACTGACTTGAAAACCAACTCGAAAACGGACAGTAATTGTACTGCCCTAAACGTTGTGTAAATAAATTTATTAAAGACAATGAAAGTTCCGAAATCTTCTTTTAATATTAATAAATTAAGATTATTGGTTTCAGTGGCGTCCCAGTGGATAACTCAGTCAATATTTTTGTAAAAACCGACAACGCCACTGACCTTTTATGTAGGTTTAATATATTTTTTTTTGATGAGGCGACTAAAAATACTAATTTTTGGTATTTTCTATTATTTTCGTATCTAGCTTCGTTTTCGTAAAAAAAGGCAAGTATAAAAAACATGAAATAAAATTTACAAATAACTTAAAAACAACTCTTACGTTAGAAAATAAGTAAAATGACAACTTTCCGATAAAATGTTTATTTATTTTAATCAATGATTTTAATTAAGTTATGGTTAAGAGAACCATTTGCCACTTTATAAAAATGTACCAATTTTTAGTTAAAAATTTAAATAAAATATTGACTTTTCTTAAGCTTTAACGCCTTTTTCATGTTCCTTAATTTTACGTTAACACTATAAACATTTTAAACTTTAAAATTTTTTACTAAATAGGGAAAAGTCTGCTATGTCATACGTTGGTCATATTAAGATTAAATGTTGTACAGGGTGTACTAAAAAATGATTTTAGTTTTTAGGAAATCAAATAGCAATAACTCACTTATTTTAAAAAGAACATCACACGATAACCCAGTATAAAAAATATTTCTTTCACGATATAATATGTTTTTACTAAACTCCCAAACAACCTAACCAATTTTAATCAAAGTTTATAACTATCTGTAATTGTGTCCAAGTTTAAAGAAAGGATATGTATTTTCTCATATGTCAGCCTTTCCGCCTGTCTGTATGTCAATTGGTTGGTCGGTCTGTTGCTAGGCGGATTGGCGTTTGACCTATTGCTATGTTGTTGCTATTATGTTGCTATACGGTTCCTACCATATTACTGTCTCTGTTGCAAAGCAGATTAACCTTTGACCTGTTCATATGTATTGTAATTTAACCAAACATACTTATGTTTACAAGTTAATAAAAGGAAAAATATAGGTTAACAAAGTAAAATATATTTTAAATTTATAATAACAATTTTTGATACGTTTAAAAACCGTATAAAAACTTGCTATCAAGGGGCTTTTTATAAAATTTATCCCGATTCGATTTTAATTCCTATGTGATAAGTAAGTCGCTACACCTATACTTTTAGACACTCCGTAACTTCCCTATTTTAAACTATGAGACATACATCATAAATTTTAAGCCAGGAACAAATTCTTAAACGGTATTTACCAATCTGTTATGTTGATGTTTAAACAATGTATTATACATCAAAGTTGTCACCAGTTATTACCGCTGTTATAATTGGTTGAACGCCCAAAATTGATGATAGGTACGCTTGGTTAAACCGTAATATTTTGGCAAACGGATTTCGTGGTTTCTTTGTGTACTATTATTTGATGGACATCATGCATAAGCAAAGTACTATTTCTGTTGTCTAAATTACTTACACAAATCACAAAAATCCAAATATTATTCCAATAGTACATACTTATGTTTTATTGTTTACACCCAGTATGACAAGTACTAACTCAACAAAAAATTTGGTCGTTAAAAAGAAAACTGGACTTCCAACAAAAAGTTTAAAATGTCCCCTCTAGATTACTGACTTTATATTTTTTAGTATGGCTTTGCCCAAATAAAAAAAAATACATTTGTTACAATGTTAATTTAATTTAAAAAAAAACAACAATTTGAAATCCTTTGTACCAGAACAAACTACACAAATATTTACTTTAAAAAAATATATTTCGAAACCTCTGGTATCTACAATATAATCAAAACACGTGTCAATTATATGGGTCAATACAAATGTATTTAAAAATATTGTCAATGTCACGAAGTGGCGTATCTTATTTTATTATATATTTTTTTCTTAAAGAGTGTATTTTCGCCTTATGTTTGGTCATCAAAATAAGATAAATTATTTTTGTTAACTCTACAGCTATTTAAAAATAAGTTACACCACCTCGTAATATTAAAGAGCAAGCTTTAAGTAATAATTTGAACTTTTAATTTTGGTATTTCTTAAGATACGCCACTTTAAGATATTGACTACAATATGTATACTGCTTGAGCATGCAGTTTTGGTACATCGGCGAGTAATAGAATAACAAAACAAGCAGTATTAGTCACGCATGTTTACATGCCGGGTTTTAGTTAGACTGTCTCTTTTCCTCACATTGCCTATGTATTATGTTATTCAGCTCAACCTGTATTTGTTTTTGAGTACAATAATATGTCTATATGTTTGTGATCTCCTAAATAAATAAAGTAGGTCTAGGTCTGCAGTTTTTTTTTTTAATAATAATATTATAAACGTGGTAAATAGAAATAAAGCTCCTAAAAATATGTGCGATATGTTATTCGATTTGAAATGAAGTCAAAAAAATGTTTTTAAAGGGCTTATTAGCATATAAAAACTTGCAATTAAGAAGAATACAAAAAGAAATATATTTATATATTTGTTTTTTAAAACTTTTCAAATAATGATAAAAAAATTTACGTTGAAAATGGGGCTCCGCGACGTTGTAACAGCATAGGCGCGCCATCTGAAAAGCTGTTATACCAAGGGTGTTATTTAATAAGTGTCCGATATTTCAGAGAGTGATTTTTCAAGTATTTTTAAGGTAAAAAGTTCCTATGAACGTGTGGTCTAAGATGCTTCGCTTTCAAGATACAGGGTGTCAAAGTTTTATTTTTATTTATGTTTTTTCTGCATAATTTCCTAAATAATGCCGATTTCCGAACGAAAATTGGTACCTGGGGGTTTTTTGACATGAGAAATTTGAATTTGTTCTTAATTTAGCTCTTACTTGTAGAGGGCGCTAGCCACATGTATATTCTCACTTTCAAAGGCTCATGACTTTTTGTACAACCCTGTATTTACATTTTTGTTAAAAGAAATGGATTCCTTAGTCATTTTTACGTAAAAAAGGTACTCTTATTAGATGACGCTAGGAGCAATCGTTTTCGAAATATTTTGGTTTGGTTTGGTTTGGTTTGAAATCGATGCATGTGTTTTGAAAAAATGAAACAATTTTGTAAATTAACTTTTTTAATCAACATGAAATATTAAAAAAAAATAACAGACGAACACTAAATAAAAACAGGATGAAAACCAGATCAAAATCACAATAAATGTTGGAAATGCCCACCCCCTGCCTGTAGGCACGCATCCAATCTTCTCCTCATTGATTCGCGTACCCTCTGGAAAATTCCTGGAGTATTTTCAATCGTTCTACAAGAGTCCATTATTCGATTTCTCAGTTCTTCTTCATTTTGAATAGGTGTTTGGTAAACTAATGTTTTTAGATGTCCCCAAAGGAAATAATCCAAACTATTAAGGTCTGGCGACCTAGGAGGCCATGGTTGAGTCCCTCCCCTACCTATCCAACGATTATTGAAATTTTGATTTAAAAACTCTCGCGCTTGGATGCTAAAATGTGCAGGGGCACCGTCATGCATAAACCACATCTCATTCCTTAGTCTAAGTGGCACATTTTCCAGTAAAATAGGCAAATTCTCTTCAAGAAAACGACGATATATCTCGCCATTTAATCTTCCCGGAAGGAAAAATGGACCTATCAAATTATCTCCCAGGATTCCTGCCCACACGTTAACAGAGAACTGTTCTTGAAAATGTGATTCCTGTATTGCATGTGGGTTTTCATTTGACCACATATGATTATTATGAAAATTACGTATAGCGTTACGTGAGAAATTTGCTTCGTCGGTAAACAGGATAAGGTTTTGAAACAAAGGGTTTTGAATAAGGCATTGGAGAAACCAACGACAGAAATTTATACGTAAGGGAAAGTCACGAGGTAGCAGTGCCTGAACTCTTTGAACATGATAGGGATATAATAAATTATCCACTAAAATTTTCCATACCAGAAAATGAGAAATATTTAACGTAAACGCTACTTTCCTGGTGCTTGTATCCGGCTGTTCTTCTACCATATTAAGGACTGCATCTTCGATATCTGGGGTTCTTACTGTTCGAACTGCACCTGACAGGTGACTAGCTTTCTCAAATGTTCCTGTTTCTCTTAACCGACCGTGGATTCTTGAAAAAGTTTTTGGAGTTGGAACTATGCGATTCGGATAACGCTCCTGATACAAACGTTTAGCTTCATAAGCATTTCCATTAGCAAGTCCGTATGTAAAATGCATGTCAGCATACTCAGCATTGGTAAAATTTACCATTTTAAAAAACTCACTAATATTTATTACCTACTACTCAACTGTACGTCAAAGTACGTCAAAATTGTATTATGTCTGAATTTTTACATGACAACACAAACAAAATGCATTGACTAGGCTACTTGATAAAACCGTCATTTTCGGCGGTCTTTACTTAGCATATTTATTACTAAGCGTATGCATCGATTATTTTAAACTAAAATATTTCGAAAACGGTTGCTCCTAGCGTCATCTAATAAGAGTACCTTTTTTACGTAAAAATGACTAAGGAATCCATTTCTTTTAACAAAAATGTAAATACAGGGTTGTACAAAAAGTCATGAGCCTTTGAAAGTGAGAATATACATGTGGCTAGCGCCCTCTACAAGTAAGAGCTAAATTAAGAACAAATTCAAATTTCTCATGTCAAAAACCCCCAGGTACCAATTTTCGTTCGGAAATCGGCATTATTTAGGAAATTATGCAGAAAAAACATAAATAAAAATAAAACTTTGACACCCTGTATCTTGAAAGCGAAGCATCTTAGACCACACGTTCATAGGAACTTTTACCTTAAAAATACTTGAAAAATTATTTAAAGTGGTATAACAGCTTTTCAGATGGCGCGCCTATGCTGTTACAACGTCGCTGGAGCCCCATTTTCAACGTAAATTTTTTTTTATCATTATTTGAAAAGTTTTAAAAAACAAATATATAAATATATTTCTTTTTGTATTCTTCTTAATTGCAAGTTTTTATATGCTAATAAGCCCTTTAAAAACATTTTTTTGACTTCATTTCAAATCGAATAACATATCGCACATATTTTTAGGAGCTTTATTTCTATTTACCACGTTTATAATATTATTATTAAAAAAAAAAAACTGCAGACCTAGACCTACTTTATTTATTTAGGAGATCACAAACATATAGACATATTATTGTACTCAAAAACAAATACAGGTTGAGCTGAATAACATAATACATAGGCAATGTGAGGAAAAGAGACAGTCTAACTAAAACCCGGCATGTAAACATGCGTGACTAATACTGCTTGTTTTGTTATTCTATTACTCGCCGATGTACCAAAACTGCATGCTCAAGCAGTATACATATTGTAGTCAATATCTTAAAGTGGCGTATCTTAAGAAATACCAAAATTAAAAGTTCAAATTATTACTTAAAGCTTGCTCTTTAATATTACGAGGTGGTGTAACTTATTTTTAAATAGCTGTAGAGTTAACAAAAATAATTTATCTTATTTTGATGACCAAACATAAGGCGAAAATACACTCTTTAAGAAAAAAAATATATAATAAAATAAGATACGCCACTTCGTGACATTGACAATATTTTTAAATACATTTGTATTGACCCATATAATTGACACGTGTTTTGATTATATTGTAGATACCAGAGGTTTCGAAATATATTTTTTTTAAAGTAAATATTTGTGTAGTTTGTTCTGGTACAAAGGATTTCAAATTGTTGTTTTTTTTAAATTAAATTAACATTGTAACAAATGTATTTTTTTTTATTTGGGCAAAGCCATACTAAAAAAATATAAAGTCAGTAATCTAGAGGGGACATTTTAAACTTTTTGTTGGAAGTCCAGTTTTCTTTTTAACGACCAAATTTTTGTTGAGTTAGTACTTGTCATACTGGGTGTAAACAATAAAACATAAGTATGTACTATTGGAATAATATTTGGATTTTTGTGATTTGTGTAAGTAATTTAGACAACAGAAATAGTACTTTGCTTATGCATGATGTCCATCAAATAATAGTACACAAAGAAACCACGAAATCCGTTTGCCAAAATATTACGGTTTAACCAAGCGTACCTATCATCAATTTTGGGCGTTCAACCAATTATAACAGCGGTAATAACTGGTGACAACTTTGATGTATAATACATTGTTTAAACATCAACATAACAGATTGGTAAATACCGTTTAAGAATTTGTTCCTGGCTTAAAATTTATGATGTATGTCTCATAGTTTAAAATAGGGAAGTTACGGAGTGTCTAAAAGTATAGGTGTAGCGACTTACTTATCACATAGGAATTAAAATCGAATCGGGATAAATTTTATAAAAAGCCCCTTGATAGCAAGTTTTTATACGGTTTTTAAACGTATCAAAAATTGTTATTATAAATTTAAAATATATTTTACTTTGTTAACCTATATTTTTCCTTTTATTAACTTGTAAACATAAGTATGTTTGGTTAAATTACAATACATATGAACAGGTCAAAGGTTAATCTGCTTTGCAACAGAGACAGTAATATGGTAGGAACCGTATAGCAACATAATAGCAACAACATAGCAATAGGTCAAACGCCAATCCGCCTAGCAACAGACCGACCAACCAATTGACATACAGACAGGCGGAAAGGCTGACATATGAGAAAATACATATCCTTTCTTTAAACTTGGACACAATTACAGATAGTTATAAACTTTGATTAAAATTGGTTAGGTTGTTTGGGAGTTTAGTAAAAACATATTATATCGTGAAGAAATATTTTTTATACTGGGTTATCGTGTGATGTTCTTTTAAAATAAGTGAGTTATTGCTATTTGATTTCCTAAAAACTAAAATCATTTTTAGTACACCCTGTACAACATTTAATCTTAATATGACCAACGTATGACATAGCAGACTTTTCCCTATTTAGTAAAAAATTTTAAAGTTTAAAATGTTTATAGTGTTAACGTAAAATTAAGGAACATGAAAAAGGCGTTAAAGCTTAAGAAAAGTCAATATTTTATTTAAATTTTTAACTAAAAATTGGTACATTTTTATAAAGTGGCAAATGGTTCTCTTAACCATAACTTAATTAAAATCATTGATTAAAATAAATAAACATTTTATCGGAAAGTTGTCATTTTACTTATTTTCTAACGTAAGAGTTGTTTTTAAGTTATTTGTAAATTTTATTTCATGTTTTTATACTTGCCTTTTTTACGAAAACGAAGCTAGATACGAAAATAATAGAAAATACCAAAATTAGTATTTTTAGTCGCCTCATCAAAAAAAAATATATTAAACCTACATAAAAGGTCAGTGGCGTTGTCGGTTTTTACAAAAATATTGACTGAGTTATCCACTGGGACGCCACTGAAACCAATAATCACTGGGCAAATGTACCATATGGAACTATCTTCTTGGGACCATGAGACCGGTGGACCATCAAAACTAACTTTGCATTTTTAAAAACCAACTTAACTTATTTGACTAACTTAATTTAGTACGGGCATACCCCCACTAGGGGTAGCCCGTACGGGGCTTAACTAAAACTTTAACTTTATACTTGACTTCACTAACTACTTCTTATCTCATAAAATCCCTTTTAATTTCTTTCTCTCTTCTTTAAATATCAAATTTTCCAGTGTTTGTTTTGCATTTCTACGCTACCCAGTTTGTTTAATGTTTTTATTTTATTATTATAAAAGTAACCTAGAAAATTGTTTAATTTATACTTTTAAGACCTTGACACCTCACGTATATTTTTATGTAGCAAATTTCCCAATGTTAAGTAAACTAATTAAAATGTATACTTATTTTAAAATTCCCAAAAATGTATATTTTTAAAATTCCCAAAATGTATACTTTTTTATACTAGGTGTTCACATATGCCCCTTCTTGAAAGCGTTGGACCCACAACGCTATTAGAAATGAGCCAAATTTACTTTAAACCCTTTAAAAAAATTAGCAATATTACCGAAAACGATAGTTCCATATAGCTTACAAATGTTCAAAACCTAACATTGTTACTTATTATTAAACTATATTACATCGTAAATAATCTTAACGTTTCATTAAATTTTTGTTTTTAACTCAATAAATTATTTTAACCAATAATTTTTTTCAAAAATGCATGCAAAAAAATGTAAAAATAGTTTTTTTCTAAAAATAATTCATTTAGGTTATATTTAACATTATGACTCTTTTTTTTTTGAGATTTTGCAAAATTCTTCCGATAAATTATCTAAAATAATTATTTAAAAAGTTCTAGAGATGTTTTTGCTGAAATAATTAGTTCAAATAAGATTTTTAGCTTAATTGTTAAAACCCTTTTTTAAATTTGAGCTTCTTCTTGGCAGGTTGGGATAAATTATCTAAAATAATTATTTAAAAAGTTCTAGAGATGTTTTTGCTGAAATAATTAGTTCAAATAAGATTTTAGCTTAATTGTTAAAAACCTTTTTAAATTTGAGCTTTTCTTTAAGTAGGTACTTTAAATAAATATAGTTTTAACGGTAAGATTATTTTTTAGACAAAAAATGACCTAATTATTGTTACTCATAAATTGTAAATTTTTTTATTAATCTTTAAGTTTACTAGACATTTATGTACTACACAAACAGCTAAATAAGCAAAAAAGTTTGTGTTATTTAAAACTGACCAGTTCTGTAACAATAAAAGTGAACTTGGCCTTGTCTCGTCAGCAAAACGTTGAACCATTAAAAAAGTAATTCAATGATTTATTTAATATACCAGTGGGAAAGAAAATAATTAACTATGTTTTACATGTACTATTAATTAGGTGACTTTTTTCTATTTCATCTTTTGCTCTTTTTTAAATTTATTGGATAGTTTAAAAACAAAAAAAATATCTCTTACATAAAAAGAAAATCAATTTTTTTTTATATTTATACTTAGAAATTAACCTAATATTCCACATTCTTCTTATACTAGCCTTTATAAAAAAATTGCGTCCACCTTGCCTGCCTGTCCATGTCCTTGATGGTGCGTTCCATTGGCCATTTGTCCCGTACTTCTCCACGTACCATTGTCTGCCTTTCATTCCCATTTTCTTCTTCCACATCAGGTTACTGCAACTTCATGCCAATTTCCCCATATCCTGAGCTTCCTCAGGGCCGCTAGATAGTCTTGTACCACACCATTCAAGACCATAACTTCAGAGCTCTTCCCCATACTAGAGCTGCGGCTTCCAGTGCTAATGCAGCCTCATGCTGCTTCTAAACTCCGTCTTCACGACGTAAAACAACAACTTCAACGCAAATAACTATTTCATATTCTTCTTCAACAACTCTGGCTAACACCATTTAGCCATATTTCAAAACTGAAGATATACCTTATCTTCCTTTTCTTGTAGCTACGCTGCTACCTCCTTGCAGCTACGCTACGCAACATATTTTTCCCCATCTTCGTCATTTCACACACATTTCTTCTTCGGGGAACGGGACGCCTTTACCATATTTATGGCATTTTCTTCCACAAATACACTGAGGGGTAGGAAGGGCGTACCATGAGCGACTTTTCCTATCGCATCACAAAGGGCACTGGAACTGGGGCGGGCACAGCTTACCATAACCGACGTTTCACAAAGGTCACTGGGAACGGGGGCGCCTCCACCATATGTGACGTTATAATTTTGAAATACATACATAGGGTCACTTTACGTCACTTGGGCAAATGTACCATATGGAACTATCTTCTTGGGACCATGAGACCGGTGGACCATCAAAACTAACTTTGCATTTTTTAAAAACCAACTTAACTTATTTGACTAACTAAATTTAGTACGGGCATACCCCCACTAGGGGTAGCCCGTACGGGGCTGAACTAAAACTTTAACTTTATACTTGACTTCACTAACTACTTCTTATCTAATCTAATCCCTTTTAATTTCTTTCTCTCTTCTTTAAATATCAAATTTTCCAGTGTTTGTTTTGCATTTCTACGCTACCCAGTTTGTTTAATGTTTTTATTTTATTATTATAAAAGTAACCTAGAAAATTGTTTAATTTATACTTTTAAGACCTTGACACCTCACGTATATTTTTATGTAGCAAATTTCCCAATGTTAAGTAAACCAAAATTTTGTATTTCTTTGTTTTGGACCATGCGACCAGTTTTCCCAAAATGCCGATATCCCGATTATAAATTTAAAAATTTTGTTATAGTTGTCCTCTTGCAACACCAACTCTGGGTCACAGTGTAAACCTGTAATCCAACTTTTACATTTAAAGATGTTTCTAAACTTTTCAAAAAAAATTCGACGAGAATAACACGTACGAGTAGAATGAAAAATGTCAATATTTTATGTTTTTCAATTTTTGTAAATTTTAGTTGATAGAAGTATAATTTTTTGCGTTTATTTAAAGTTAACAAAAAAAACAAAAACAAATGGGCCCTTACCGGATCATTTTTGATAAAAATAATCAACATTGTAGTTTAAATTTTTTAAAGTTTTTATAATAACGATCTAATATTTATTGATAAAAAATAAAGTATACTAAGAATGGTTAAAAGTAAATCTGCTTCAAATTTTAGCTTAATTAAACTATTTTTGTAAAAATAAAAATCGAAAACTTAAAAAAAAAAATCCACTATTTAGAAAATTTGTGAGATTAGGGAAAAATGGTTATAATATAGGTTGTAGGTTTTTTAATGTCGGCAACTTTAAAATTAATCTTTTTAATGGTATTTACTGTTTAGCTTAAAATACCAAAAACCCATTTTTATCCCTAAAAAGCACCCCTTCCCCCTTTACAACCTAACACATTATTTTAGTTTGGAAGTGTTTTTCTTACAAAGGTATAGTGAACCTAATAGGACTATACCAATAGTTTGCTGAAAGGCAAATTTTTTTATGACCTTTTCTCCTTCTATTTCGCCTGAGCTATATTGAATTTTTTTAAAGTTGATATTATCTAAACAAAATTCTAGTTTCTGTTAACTTTTTATCTAGGTTGGATGAGAGACATGACGCCGCTTTTAACGAATTCATTCACTGGGATTTTTGCAGATGTAATCCCATTGCACCCCAAATCGCGGGGTTTTATTACTTTAAAGTCAAGAGATCCTTGAAGACAAGGCTCTTATCGATCCTAATTATTTTGCGGAACTAGAGAACATTAAAACAATGTACAAAAGAGTCTAATTTTTATTAAACTATACATAGACTTTTAGTGATTACGGAATCGAGATTGTAAGTTTTAAATATTAAAACATTAACCAAAGATTGATGAACATGTGCAATAAGGCATCTAAGTACTTCGGTAGGTTAAGTTATTAAATAAATTTTAATAATTTAGTCTTGCTTTATCTAAGAATGTTTTTAAGTATGGCCGAGTTTTTGCTTTAAAATTTAAAGTTATTATTACTAAACTTGTGGTCTACCTGGCCAAGCATATTTAGGTTGACAATGCGAATATTCCTACATAATTATTTTAGATTTTAATTGGTTACTTAAGAATTTAGGACAGTTCTGAAAAAAAATCAATAATAAAATATCTTTAAAAATCCGTAATATAACTTTTGATTACTTAACTTTTAGTATCCAATATTGCTGGTAACCATAATATTTTATTAAAAATTATCATTTCTGTTAAGTCACCGAGAAGTAACAAATCCAGTATTTGATGACAAATATTGCCGCTGCAGATTGTAGTAAGGATTCAGGTGAGGCATTAACAAAATAAGCTTGAATAAACCCTAGAAAGCAACCCTAACTCTGTAGGTAACAGGTTGGCCAACTATGCCACCGCTAAGGCAATTTGTTGTACATTAAATATAATCTTTATCATAATTTGGATGCGTAATATAACAATGCTACATGCTACAAACACCTGCAGTTTGTATAATAGCAGTTTTACAGGTGATATTAGCCTTTCTTGAATAATCAATAAAAATAAAACAACACTATTGAGGCAATATATGGTAACAAAAAGGTAGCCTTTACGAAATTTAACAAAGGGGATTAATAGTTAAATGGTCACTTTTAATTGTGCAGTAAAAAAAAACGAAGATATGGAGTCAGGGAACAGTTTTGACAAGTTAGGCTAGACTTACAAGTCACGGATTTGGGTAACTTTTTTAAAGACTAAATTATCTGGCTATAATCACACAATTTTTTAAAAATGCATGAACAGATGCTTTAACACCTAGTTAAACTACTGTCGCATATATAATAAAGTAGGATACTTTTATAAATAAAAAAGACTATTTTATTGACCAATCGTATTTCTGTCATATTAAGGGCTTATTCTGATGTAGAAAAAAAATTAAAGTGTAACTAATTAAAAATATGCCTACAAAAATAAATTTTAAAATTCCAAATATTTTCGGAGATACATGTATTTTGCTGACGCGACATCCTTACTAGCTCGGTCGGAAATAATTTAGCAATGCACGGGATTGACCGCACTGAAATATGTGCATCAAGCGCATCAAAATTACTCGATTAAAAGAGCGAATGTCAAAAATAGTTTTGTTTTTAAATCATCAAATTAATTAATTAAAGTCTAAACTATCCTGATTTAGACTGCAAAACACTTGGCGCAAAACTCAAAACGCGTTTTTCTTGAAACTGTCTTTTTTAGATGGTGCCAACGATTTCTCCAGTTCTACTTTACCGATGTACATACATACAATTTTTTAAGCGTCTTCATTATAGACTTATCTATGTTCGGAACTAGTCGCATTCGAAATTACAATTCTTACCAATTTTAAAAAACTTAAATAAAACATATTTTTTTTTTAGGTAGCCGTCATTTTGTAAAAAAAAAATGTTTTTTCGACTTTTTGGTGGTTCCGGACATACTCTAGATTAACCCAAATATGTTTAATGTCATATACAGTGTGTCTAAAAACTAAAAATTCTGAATTATATGGAAAACTTTTTCAATATTCATTTTACGAAAGAAAGTTCTGCATGATCATCTATGAGGTCTGGCCAAAAATGTAATTTTCACTTAAGATTAAAGTACCTGTATTTTTGCTGATATGGAAAATTGTTGTAAAGAAATACCGTTTAAAATTAAAAAATGCTTTAAAATATGAAATTTTCTTTGTATACAAAAAAATTGTTTTAATATTTTTTTTAAATCGGAAATGCTAAAAATTAAGGTTTAAACATTAGTGTAACATATTTTGTAATTTTAGGACAATTTAAAAAATATATTTAAATTTACTGTTTCCAAAATAAGAAGAATGTACAAGGCACTAATGAATAAATTTAAATATTCTCTCTTATCGCAAAAAAAATTGTAAATAAACAAAATTGTATATTTAGAAATAATTTTTAGTTCTAAGCATCGTTGCTTTATAACAATTTCCGATATTAGCAAAAATACAGGTAGTTTGCTCTTAAGCAAAAATTTCACTTTTGGCCAGACCTCGTAGATCACTAATACAATTTAATTTTTGTGGCCTTTTAGTTTTCAGATTTTGCAGAACTTTTTATAAAGAATTACTCATTTTCGTAAAATAGCTAATAAAATTATTTCCTTATGGTTCCACATTATTAGACACACTGTATGTAGGACGCTATCAAATTCGTCAAAATTTGTTGGATGCACACACGCAGTCAAAGTAATTGACGTTTGGTTAAAGGTATTAATTCCTGGATGACATCAGTTTGTGATAATTATTCTAACAAGAGTTTTTTAGTAAACTTTAATTCT